>CM061141.1:134135356-134284292 GCA_030789695.1 Scilla litardierei | reverse complement strand
GGGAATAGCGTGTTGGGTCTACCTACCCTGGAGTCATTACTTGAGGGGGAACGAGCGCGTATCTCGGCCCGTCCCCTTCTTTGGTTTGGGTGGCAGGGACAGATCCTACCCCAGAGTCTTCGTAGGGGGGAGGGAGTCGTAGCTCGACCGTGCCCTTTTTCTCCAGTTTAGGAGGCGAAGCGTTTTAGGCTTGCCTCGGAGGTCTTCAAGATCGTGGATACAGAGCAGCCAAAGCCTCCTCCGCATTTTGTCCCTCCAGTTTGGGTGGCGAGCTGACAAGCTGCCCCGGAGGTCTGCAAGATCGCGGGTACATAGTGGCCAAAGCCTCCCCGCATTTTGCCCCTCCAGTTTGGGTGGCGAGCTGACGAGCTGCCCCGGAGGTCTTCAAGATAGCGGGTACAGAGTGGCCAAAGCCTCCCCCGCACTTTGCCCATCCAATTTGGGTGGCGAGCTAACGAGCTGCCCTGGAGGTCTTCAAGATCGCGGGTACAGAGTAGCCAAAGCTTCCCCCGCATTTTGCCCCTCCAGTTTGGGTGGCGAGCTGACGAGCTGCCCCGGAGGTCTGCAAGATAGCGGGTACAGAGTGGCCAAAGCCTCCCCCGTATTTTGACCCTCCAGTTTGGGTGGCGATCTGCTGAGCTTCCCCAGAGGTCTTCAAGATCGCGGGTACACAGTGGCCAAAGCCTCCATCACATTTTGCCCCTCCAGATTGGGTGGCGAGCTGACGAGCTGCCCCAGAGGTCATCAAGATAGCGGGTACAGAGTGGCCAAAGCCTCCCCCGCATTTTGCCCCTCCAGTTTGGGTGACGAGCTGACGAGATGCCCCAGAGGTCTTCAAGATCGCGGGTACAGAGTGGCCAAAGCCTCCCCCACATTTCCCCCTCCAGTTTGGGTGGCAAGCTGACGAGCTGCCCCGGAGGTCTTCACTTGATCGTGGGTACAGAGTGGCCAAAGCCTCCCCCGCATTTCCCCCTCCAGTTTGGGTGGCGAGCTGACGAGCTGCCCCGGAGGTCTGCAAGATCGCGGGTACATAGTGGCCAAAGCATCCCCCGCATTTTGCCCCTCCAGTTTGGGTGGCGAGCTGACGAGCTGCCCTGGAGGTCTTCACTTGATCATGGGTATAGAGTGGCCAAAGCCTCCCCCGCATTTTCCCCTCCAGTTTGGGTGGCGAGCTGACGAGCTGCCCCGGAGGTCTGCAAGATCACGGGTACATAGTGGCCAAAGCCTCCCCCACATTTTTCCCCTCCAGTTTAGGTGGCGAGCTGACGAGCTGCCCCGGAGGTCTGCAAGATAGCGGGTACAGAGTGGCCAAAGCCTTCCCCGCATTTTGCCCCTCCAGTTTGGGTGGCGAGCTGACGAGCTACCCCGGAGGTCTTCAAGATCACGGGTACATAGTGGCCAAAGCCTCCCCCGCATTTTGCCCCTCCAGTTTGGGTGGCGAGCTGACGAGCTGCCCCGGAGGTCATCAAGATCGCGGGTACATAGTGGCCAAAGCCTCCCCCGTGTTTTGCCCCTCCAATTTGGTTGGCGAGCTGACGAGCTGCCCGGAGGTCTGCAAGATAGCGGGTACAGAGTGGCCAAAGCCTCCCCCGCATTTTGCCCCTCCAGTTTGGGTGGCGAGCTGACGAGCTGCCCCGGAGGTCTTCAAGATCGCGGGTACATAGTGGCCAAAGCCTCCCCGCGTTTTGCCCCTCCAGTTTGGGTGGCGAGCTGACGAGCTGCCCCGGAGGTCTTCAAGATAGCGGGTACAGAGTGGCCAAAGCCTCCCCCGCATTTTGCCCCTCCAGTTTGGGTGGCGAGCTGACGAGCTGCCCCGGAGGTCTTCACTTGATCGTCGGGTAGGGGTCCAACCCTTAGTCAGGGTCTCGGTGATTGGTATGGGATTTGACATGTGTGTGACCCTTCGTTCCCACAGACGGTGCCAATTGTTATGGGGTAGAACTCGCGTACAATGAATTTGTATTAGGGGGAACCAAGGGCACGGTGGTTACGTTAAGGAAGGGATTATGGTAGGCTATTTGACAGGTGATTAGAGGGGTGATGCAGCTAAGCTTGTCGTTGGAGCAGACCACGGAATCGAATCCGACAGGATGCAGAGAAGGGGCCGAACTGTCTAGGTTGAGGGCGAGCATGACTGGTGATGACGAGCTAACCTGCGTAAGGAGAAACTCGTCAGAAAGGCCGGGTTGGGGTCCAACCCTTAGCCTCTCCGATGCCTAAGTCAGTAATAGAACTTAAAGCGGGGGCTAAGCACGTAGGTCGGACTGAGAGTGAGTCGACTGTACGTGACGAGCTATGAGTAGAAGAACAAAGATGTGGACGACCTTTGCTCTTGCCTCTTGTGTGTGAATAAGGAGATTGAGAGTGAATTTTCTCCCCCTTTCACCGCAAGAAGTGAGGGGGTATTTATACCTGATGGGAGGCGGTTTGGTAGGGCTGACCTGGCATGCTGAGCTGGCCCTGCTGTCAGCGGAAGCTTCAGACGAGGATGTCAGGAACAGGAGTGCCTGCCACGCTTTTTTCAGACGGTGCAGCGGTCCGGGGTGATTTTGTCAGGGTGTCAGGGCGTCAGGGCCGAAAGCATTAAGTGTCAGGGGGGCACAGCGGCCAGTGGGTGCTTTGTCAGATGGTCGGGCGGTGATAGTGTCAGTAGCGTCCTTGTACTAGGTTGTTTGTCGTGTCCAATGTGCCAAAGAACAGTCCCGTATCTCGTCCCCATAGCTCGGCCCTCTTAGCTCGGCCCCGTAGCTCATCACCGTAGCTCGTCCCCGTAGCTCGTCCCCCTTAGCTCGGCCCGTCACCGTAGCTCGGCCCCCTTAGCTCGGCCCGTCACCGTAGCTCGACCCCCTTAACTTGGCCCGTCACCGTAGCTCGGCCCCTTAGCTCAGCCCGTCACCGTAGCTCGGCCCCCTTAGCTCGGCCCGTCACCGTAGATCGGCCCGTCACCGTAGCTCGGCCCCCTTAGCTCGGCCCGTCACCGTAGCTCGGCCCGTCACCGTAGCTCGGCCCCCCTAGCTCGGCCCGTCACCGTATCTCGGCCCCCTTAGCTCGGCCCGTCACCGTAGCTCGGCCCGTCACTGTAGCTCAGCCCCCATAGCTCACCAGAGGTCATCACTGGCTATCAGCGACCGAGGCAGAGTGCGCCGTTCCCATAGTCGTGTCAGACTCTAGAATCGACAGGCGCCCTGTGGCCCTCTATCGTTCGGGTGTGGAGCGCCCTGTCACTGGGTCGGCCGTCCTTCCAGAGGGAGGGATGAGCCGGCGGGTATTTAGGCAGTCTGGGATGGAAGGTCGGACTATCACGATCTTTAGTTCGTAACAAAACCCATAGGCAAACATACGAGCGTCGATCATCAAGGGCGAAGCCCTAGTGCCGCGAACAGGGCACCGAATCCCCTTGCCGGAGCGGCGATGGCCAGAGATTGGGATTTCCATGGCAGGCGAAGGTCTAGCCCCAAGCGAGGTTTGTGGTAAAGCCCAAGGTGCAGACCCTTTTGGTACCAATGTCTCTCGACGAACCCCCTCTGGCCAAACTCAATGGCAGGGGCTAACTCCTCCACGGCTGAGCGGCGTTCGGTGACTGGCAGACCTCAGGTGTCGATTGAAGGCATATGTGAAGCACCATGGCTACTGGCAAATTCCATGGTCGGAGTCTAAAGACGAAGGAATTATCAACATCAACCACAATGTCTTCCCCTTGCCCTTCAACAGACCAACTGAGCTTGCCACGCCGAGTGAGCCAAGCTCCGTTCTCTGAGTTCAAGGTCTGTCCGATCATTCGAGCCCGTCTGATGCTCCGAGTACCCATGCCAAGCAAGCCGAGCTCAAAGCGCCCCCAGCAATAAGATGGATCTCAATGCCAGCAACTCCCCCACCCATATGACCGGCATGTGCCAACGTGATGAAATTTCCAACGACTCGAGTTTCCAACTTTTCAGGGCAAATCCAAGTCACGGAGGGGGCCTATATCGGGCGGGAAGCACCGACCAGGCAAAAGCCGGAGCTGGAGCTAGGATCCAGACAAAAGCTGAAGCCGGAGCTGGAGCTGGATCTAGGATCCAGACAAAAACTGAAGCCGGAGCTAGAGCTAGAACTGGAGATAAGATCCAGACAAAAGCTAGAGTTGGAGCTTGAGCTGAAACCTAGAGGAGGCTGACCAGACGAGGCCGACCAACCCAGGAGGAGGGTGACCAGACCAAGCCAACCCATCCAGGAGGAGTCCGACCAGACTAGGCCGACCGACCCAGGAGGAGGCCAACCAGACGAGTCCGACCACCTTACCGAGCATCATTGCCGAGCATCCAACCCTTCATGCCTATCATCCATGCCAAGCATCCGAACCTCTGTGCCGAGCATCCGAGCCACCTTACCGAGCTTACAAAGTTTTCCACACCTCGACGGAGTTGCTAACCAAACCGAGCTTACCCCTATCCAAACCAGCCGAGCTAGCAGTCCTACCTCAGTCAGAGCCCGCCGACTTGCGCCAACACAATGAAATTTTTGACGACTCAAGTTTTTGACCTTTCATGGAAAATCCGAGGCACGGAGGGTGCAAGGATAACATACATAGGAGGACCAGTACTACCTCTACCTTTCAAAGCTCCCCCAACGGTATAGAAACTGACGCAGCGACGCAGGACCTCCGACCGACCAGACTGGAGCTTGAGATAAAACTAGGATCTAGACAAGAGCCAGGATCGGTCGTAAGGCTGGGGGGGAAACTCCCCTAACAGGCCGACCACGTATCGACCGTAAGGCTGGGGTAACTACCTCAGCATGTCGATCATTCAATCGACCGTACGACTAGGGGTAGCTCCCCCAGCAAGCCGATCGACCTGTCGACCGTAAGGATGGGGCAACTCCCCTAGCAGGTCGACAACGTATCGATCGTAAGGCTGGGGACAAATCCTCCATCAAGCCGATCATTCGATCGACCGTAAGACTAGGGGTAGCTCACCCAGCATGCCAAGCGACCTGTCGACCGTAAGGCTAGGGCAACTCCCCCAGCAGGCCGATCACTCGATCGATCATAAGACTGGGGATAGCTCCTCCAGCAGGACGATCTACCTGCCGACCATAAGGCTGGGGGAAACTCCTCCAGCAGGTCGATCCACCTGTCGACCGTAAGGCTGCGGGCAACTCCCCCATCAGGCGATCCACCTCTTGACTGTAAGGCTAGGGGCAACTCCCCCAGCCGACCCACCCGGTTTACCGTAAGGCTGGGGCCACTCCCCATTAGACTGACCCGTCCATCGGCCGTAAGTCGAGGGGCCACTCCCCTTGCCACCGAACAAACAGGTCGGTCGTAAGGCTGGGGGCCACTCCCCTAGCTGGCCAACGCACTCCTTCGTCAGTCGTAAGTCGAGGGGCCACTCCCCTCGCCACCGAACGAACTGATGGTTTGTAAGGCTTTGGGCCACTCCCCCAGCTGGCCGACCCACTCATTCGTCGACCGTAAGTCGAGGGACCACCCCCTTGTCACCAAATAAACAGATTGGTCGTAAAGATGGGGGCCACTCCCCCAGCTGGCCGACCCACTCCATCGTCGACCGTAAGTCGAGGGGCCACTCCCTCGCCACCGAATGAATAGATCGGTTGTAAGGTTGGAGGCCACTCCCCCAGCTGGCCGATCCACTCCTTCGTCGGTCATAAGTCGAGGGGCCACTCCCCTCGCCACCGAACGAATCTCGGACCGACCAATTATTGTCCCTAGCCGACTTCACAAGCCGAACCCAAGTCCTTAAAGATACCACATCTCCCGCTCTCTCTCTCTCTCTATCTTACTATATCTCCCGACCTCAACCTTCGTAGCGGTAGAGCTTGGGAGATGTGGGCAATTGTCACGCTAATTAGGGCATGTCTACGTGGCCACCTTCATTGTTCATAAATCCTACGATTAAGACCCGCACTTACTCCTTCATTAAGGATAGCGGCAATCAAGGGTCAAACACTTCCTTATTAGCATGCCGTCATCAAGGACGACATTAAAGCCTCTTCATTGCCTTGGAGATGAGAGGGGTGATGGCTCGCCTATATGAAGATCGGGAGGCATCGCCTCTAGGGGATCTCCGAGACCTACAATGGAGGTAGCATAATACGAACTCTCACACCTTCTTCCACCTGCTATATTTCTCCTCCACAGCTCGGCCCGAGGACTCGTATATTGATCTCCCTGTGAACCATACTCAATCCCACCGAGCACCCTTCAGACTAGATCTGACTTTGGCATCGGAGTGGACTTGGTCGGAACCAAGGTCTGACCCCCCCTGACGAGCTCTTCGTTTTCCAGATATGAAGTGACGTCACCACTGCCGAGGCTTCCCTTCGGCATCCCATCGCTGGATCCAAACGCCCTCGCACCAAGAGTCTGTTCGACCGGTCGATCCCGGAGGCAGTCGCTCCGTCGAAGCTTCTCTTCGGTGCACCGACGCTCGGATCCGTGCATCCTCGTACCAGACCCTGCTCAACTGACGATCCCGAAGGTCACCCGCCTCGCTCGCATCCGACAACCTTCGGACCTTCGTACTACCATCTAGCGGTGAGAAAACACCTTGAAACAGGAATCATGTAGATCAGATGGCACCTGGTGCAAGACACAAAAAGGCGGGCCCCTTGAAAAGTACAAGCCCATATGGGACGTGTACTTTCCAACTTTATGTGTCTTGTCACCTGATCTATTAGATCAGATGACACCTTTTCTACATTATTCTCTTGATGTATATACAAGTTCAAGGAGATTGATAATCAATTTAGTTACGACCTAAAGATCGTGATAGTCCGACCTTCCATCCCAGACCGCCTAAATACCCCGCCGGCTCGTCCCTCCCTCTGGAAGGACGGCCGACCCAGCGACAGGGTGCTCCACACCCGAACGATAGAGGGCCACCGGGCGCCTGTCGATTCTAGAGTCTGACACGACTATGGGAACGGCGCACTCTGCCTCGGCCGCTGATAGCCAGTGACGACCTCTAGTGAGCTATGGGGGCCGAGCTATGGTGACGGGCCAAGCTACGGTGACGGGCCGAGCTAAGGGGGCCGAGCTACGGTGACGGGCCGAGCTACGGTGACGGGCCGAGCTAAGGGGGCCGAGCTACGGTGACGGGCCGAGCTACGGTGACGGGCCGAGCTAAGGGGGCCGAGCTACGATGACGGGCCGAGCTAAGGGGCCAAGCTACGGTGACGGGCCAAGCTAAGGGGCCGAGCTACGGTGACGGGCCGAGCTAAGGGGGCCGAGCTACGGTGACAGGCCGAGCTAAGGGGGCCGAGCTACGGTGACGAGCTACGGGGCCGAGCTAAGAGGGCCGAGCTATGGGGACGAGCTACGGGACTGTTCTTTGGCACATTGGACACGACAAACAACCTAGTACAAGGACGCTACTAACACTATCACCGCCCGACCATCTGACAAATCACCCACTGGCCGATGTGCCCCCCTGACACTTAATGCTTTCGGCCCTGACGCCCTGATGCCCTGACAAAATCACCCCGGACCGCTGCACCGTCTGACAAAAGCATGGCAGGCACTCCTGTTCCTGACATCCTCGTCCAAATCTTCCGCTGACAGCAGGGCCAGCTCAGCATGCCAGGTCAGCCCTACCAAACCGCCTCCCATCAGTTATAAATACCCCCTCACTTCTTGCGGTGAAAGGGGGAGAAAATTCACTCTCAATCTCCTTATTCACACACAAGAGGCAAGAGCAAAGGTCGTCCACATCTTTGTTCTTCTACTCATAGCTCGTCACGTACGGTCGACTCACCCTCAGTCCGACCTGCGTGCCTAGCCCCCGCTTTAAGTCCTATTACTGACTTAGGCATCGGAGAGGCTAAGGGTTGGACCCCAACCCGGCCTTTCTGACGAGTTTCTCCTTGTGCAGGTTAGCTCGTCATCACCAGTCATGCTCGCCCTCAACCTAGGCAATTCGGCCCCTTCTCTGCATCCTATCGGATTCGATTCCGTGGTCTGCTCCAACGACAAGCTTAGCTGCATCACCCCTCTAATCACCTGTCAAATAGCCTACCATAATCCCTTCCTTAACATAACCACTATGCCCTTGGTTCCCCCTAATAC
This sequence comes from Scilla litardierei, assembly GCA_030789695.1. Classification (NCBI taxonomy): domain Eukaryota; kingdom Viridiplantae; phylum Streptophyta; class Magnoliopsida; order Asparagales; family Asparagaceae; genus Scilla; species Scilla litardierei. Next base: position 134,276,224 of record CM061141.1, on the reverse strand, counting down.
AAATTCATTGTACGCGAGTTCTACCCCGCAACAATTGGCGCCGTCTGTGGGAACGAAGGGTCACACCCATGTCAAATCACATACCAATCACCGAGACCCTGACTAAGGGTTGGACCCCAACCCGGCGATCAAGTGAAGACCTACGGGGCAGCTCGTCAGCTCGCCACCCAAACTGGAGGGGCAAAATGCGGGGGAGGCTTTGGCCACTCTGTACCCGCTATCTTGAAGACCTCCGAGGCAGCTCGTCAGCTCGCCACCCAAACTGGAGGGGCAAAACGCGGGGGAGGCTTTGGCCATTATGTACCCGCGATCTTGAAGACCTCCGGGGCAGCTCGTCAGCTCGCCACCCAAACTGGAGGGGCAAAATGCGGGGGAGGATTTGGCCACTCTGTACCCGCTATCTTGCAGACCTCCGGGGCAGCTCATCAGCTCGCCACCCAAACTGGAGGGGCAAAACACGGGGGAGGCTTTGGCCACTATGTACCCGCGATCTTGAAGACCTCTGGGGCAGCTCGTCAGCTCGCCACCCAAACTGGAGGGGCAAAATGCGGGGGAGGCTTTGGCCACTATGTACTCGCGATCTTGAAGACCTCCGGGGCAGCTCGTCAGCTCGCCACCCAAACTGGAGGGGTAAAATGCGGGGGAGGCTTTGGCCACTCTATACGCGCTATCTTACAGACCTCGGGGGTAGCTCGTCAGCTCGCCACCCAAACTGGAGGGGCAAAATGCGTGGGAGGCTTTGGCCACTATGTACCCGTGATCTTGCAGACCTCCTGGGCAGCTCGTCAGCTCGCCACCCAAACTGGAGGGGGAAATGCGGGGGAGGCTTTGGCCACTATGTACCCGCGATCAAGTGAAGACCTCCAGGGCAGCTCGTCAGCTCGCCACCCAAACTGGAGGGGCAAAATGCGGGGGAGGCTTTGGCCACTATGTACCCGCGATCTTGCAGACCTCCGGGGCAGCTCGTCAACTCGCCACCCAAACTGGAGGGGGAAATGCGGGGAAGGCTTTGGCCACTCTGTACCCGCGATCAAGTGAAGACCTCCGGACAGCTCGTCTGCTCGCCACCCAAACTGGAGGGGGAAATGCGGGGGAGGCTTTGGCCACTCTGTACCAGCGATCTTGAAGACCTCCGGGGCAGCTCGTCAGCTCGCCACCCAAACTGGAGTGGCAAAATGCGGGGGAGGCTTTGGCCACTCTGTACCCGCTATCTTGAAGACCTCCGGGGCAGCTCGTCAGCTCGCCACCCAAACTGGAGGGGCAAAATGCGTGGGAGGCTTTGGCCACTCTGTACCCGCGATCTTGAAGACCTCCGGGGCAGCTCGCCACCCAAACTGGAGGGTCAAAATGCGGGGGAGGCTTTGGCCACTCTGTACCCGCTATCTTGCAGACCTCCGGGGCAGCTCGTCAGCTCGCCAACCAAATTGGTGGGGCAAAATGCGGGGGAAGATTTGGCCACTCTGTACCCACGATCTTGAAGACCTCCAGGATAGCTCGTCAGCTCGCCACCCAAACTGGATGGTCAAAATGCGGGGGAGGCTTTGGCCACTCTGTACCCGCTATCTTGAAGACCTCCGGGGCATCTCGTCAGCTCGCCACCCAAACTAAAGGGGCAAAATGCGGGGGAGGCTTTGGCCATTATGTACCCGCGATCTTGAAGACCTCCGGGGCAGCTCGTGAGCTCGCCACCCAAACTGGAGGGGCAAAATGCTGGGGAGGCTTTGGCCGCTCTGTACCCGCGATCTTGAAGACCTCTGAGGCAAGCCTAAAACGCTTCGCCTCCCAAACTGGAGAAAAAGGGCTGTAACGACCACTTTTCGTCGTACGTTGTTCGTGCACGTGCTTTTGACCGTGCACGAGTTTGTTTTAGACTTTATTTGTTTGTGAACACTTTTGTGTGATATGCCGTTGTGAACGTCTCTGAGAGTATTAAATAGTGGCACTAATTTGGAACGACGTTTCTCGAGTCGTTTTTCCACAATTTAATCTTACTCGATGGGACGTGACGATTTTCACTTTTGACGGGAGACGTTTCTATTTTTAGTTTCGTCGTCCGACGTCGAATTTGAGATCCGTCTTCTTAGTTAGCTCACATTCGTCGTCACAATCACCCCGATATTTATTTTATAATTTTTAGAGTTTATTTGACCACTTTTATATTTTTAACAAGCTTTATAATATTTTTAATAAAATTAATTTCGGCCAAATAAAATTTATTTGAGTTTTAAATGTTTTAAAGAATTTTTGAGCCAATTTCCAGCTCATTTGGACCAAGTCAAATCCTTGGGTGAGTTGGAGAAGTTGAATTTCAAATTTTAAATTATTTTAAACTTCTAATCCTATTAGATTTAGCCCTAGACCAAGTCAACCCATCTATACTATATAAGCAACCCCTAGGAAGACCTATTTTCGCAAGAAATTAGCCCTAGCCTCTTCCAAAACCCAAATTGGACGTTGTGACGATTCGTCGCAACGTTGCAACGTTCAGCCCCCGCACGACCGAAGGAAACGGCCCCGTTCCCCCGCTCCGACCGAAGCCCCGCCCCGCATCCTAGCCGCTCCGCACGCAGCAGCTCCGCACCGCTCCGTTCCCTCGGTCTGACCGAGGGATTGGCCCGCACCAAGCCGCTCCGCATCGCAGCACAGCGCTCCGTATCGCAGCACAGCGCTCCGCACCGTCGCCCGCTTGTCGCCCCGCTCCGCACCGTCGCCCGCTTGTCGCCCCGCTCCGCACCCCGCACGACCGACCCGCTGCTCCGCACCGACCGTTGTTGCAAGCGCTGCAACGTTGCAACATCGCCCCGCCCGCATCCAAGCGCTGTGACCGAGCCGCCCCAAGCGCCCGACCGACAAACCCCTCCGCACCAAGGCCCGCACCGACCCGCTGCGCTGCACAAGCCCGTTCTCCCGCACTGACCGATGGAGCTCCCCGCATTTGGCTGAGTACGACCGAGAGCAAACGTCGCAACCCCGCACCCGTCGCACCACTTGCCACCGTGGGCCCCCCAAGTTCTCCAGAGGTATTGTGGGTCCCCCAAAGGTCCCTAGGACTACTGTGGGCCCCACCTAGGTGCTTTCTCTCCGACGATTCGCCGTGCACGACGTTGCGACACGTCGTAGCCGTCGTCGCACGTGCTAGCTTTGGAATCTGGAACCGTTGCTCCGGTTGATGCTCTGAACCTTCCAGCGAGGAAACTAATCTGGAATCTGGACTTGGAGCACGATCTATTATTCCAACCCCCGGTGTCGCTACCCGACGCCGGTGTAGCTTTCGCGTCGTGTTGAGGTAACGCTTTGCACCCCTAGGACCCCCAACCCAATGCATGCTAATCAAGACTAAAATCAGTATTTTTAAAGTATTTTAAATGTTTTAAATTCACTTATCAAGATTAATAATATGGACTTTAGACCGGTGGACTTGTGCACGTAGGATAATTGTGATTTTTGGACTCATTGGACGGTGTGCTCAGACGTCGTGCTTGCAGGCAAGTGAAACTTGCCAACTCTTGTGTAGGGCCATGTTTTTAGGCCACTTCCTTGTTTTCAGCGTAAAAGAGACTAGCCAGTGAAATGATAGCTGGCTAGACGCCTACTTGATCTAGTTTGACAACGAAACTAGATCCGTCTCCTAATTGATCTAGCTTGACAACGAAGCTAGATCCAACCCTTTAAACTTGTTGTTCATGCATACTAAACTGTCACGTTTACTTTCCTTTAACTATACGTACTTTTAATTGCCATGCATTGCATCTTACATGTCATCCAAATTGATTGTTGCATCGTAGCACACGCTACAAAATACTTGTACAAATCCGTGTTTCCGTGTTCCTGGCTAGGTGCACCCCTAGGCCATACTTGTTTAAAACACTTCCTGGCTCGTGATCCAGAAGCGAGCATTCCAAGTTCGGGGGTAAGGCCCTGGCTCGACACACGTGGAGGGGTAGGGATAAACGTTCACTTGAGCTTAGGAGTGGCCTGATCAGCCCTCTAGCCAAAAGACGGAATCTCTGTGCACGAGGTGCTTACTTTCCTTGTCTTGTACTTGTCTTGTGAATGATTCATGTAATACTTGTCATCCATGCCATGTTTAAATGCCATGCTCGTACTTACTTTACTTTACTTGTTGCACTCATACTTTAAACTGCCATGTCATTGCATTCATGCTAGAACTGCTAGGTTGCTTTACCTACTTTCAGTTTCCTTGCACAAGTCTCTTGTAGACTTGCTGACATGTGCCCCTTGCTCTTTTGGGTGTCACATGTTAGACCTGAGCCAGAGACCGTTGCTGAGTACGTGATGTGTTGCTGACGCTGAGCCTGAGTCCATGTTTGTCCAGGGGGAGTTTTGTGGACACCGGTGACCATTCTTTGAGTCTTCGTTGAGCTTTATTTGGTTTTAGGCCTTTTGTTAGTTATTGGTGTGTAGCACCGTCGTTTGTACTTTGTACTTTTGTTGGCCATGTTTGGGCCTTTAGTCTCTTTTTCTTTTAGCCTGGTGGCTTTTTCTGTGATGTTGAAACTTATTTAATGGATATTCTGAGATTATTCCTTTGCCTCATTTCATTATTATTATCTTGTTTCGCTCGCGTTGCAAGGACCTGCAGTTTTAAAAGTTGATTGACGCTTATCGGACTTGCAGCTTTGCAGCTTCAAGTCTGAGCGGACCTTCTCACGCTTCGCCTCCATATTTTTGGGAAGCGGGGCGTGACAGGTTTTGTTGGTGGCCCATGCAGGTCCAGTCTTGCAATTGCGAATTAACGAAACAACGATAATAACGAAATGTCCATTAAATAAATTGCAACATCCGAGTCATAAGCCCTGAGTCTAGTCGTTTTCTTACGACACTAGGTGGTAAGAAGACTTAGTTAGACGTCTGTGCTTGCTAGTTAGAGGTCCTGATTGTAGTTAGACTCCCTTTTAGCAATTGATTAGAACGTCATAGGAGTTACCTTAGTGGTTCATGTCTACCCCTGACCATATTAGACCTCTAGAATTTCCTTTTGTCGTTCGCTTGGGTTCATCGATTTCGGACCAAGCTGAACGTATTTCTTTACCGTCTAACCTTTAGAAGTCTTAGCGCTTAGTTTTAACCTTTAGTTGGTCGACCGTAGGAGTTTCCGTAGACTTTCCTGACTCATATCCTAGGCGTATGTATGTTTTGATCATCCGACCAATTTCCTTGCCTCGACTCACGAGATCGCCTCGTGACGATCGTCGTCAATTTTCAAACATCGCCATTGCAAAACTTGAACCCTCTGAAAGTTTTTTTCAATCTTCTCTTCCACTAAGTTTAATTTTGTTCAAAAGTTTAATATACCTATATTTCATCATTGATTTAATTTTTTAAAACGTTTGTCGGAATTTTGAATACTAGCTTATGGTATTTTCCCAGCCTATATTTTTTCACACTTATGTAAATGCGTCGTCCCTTCATATGTTAATTTTATTCTGAATCGTACTTTTATTCAACCTGTAATTTTCCCGCCTAATTTATGCCATTCATATGCTTTTCAAGACACATGGAATTTCAGATTTCAGCAAGTTGGCTTTGCTCGTCGTTTTCGCTACTTCAGATTTTTTCAAAATTACTAGTTTCATAACCACTTCCTGATTTAGACCCTCCATGATTTGATTTTAAAGACTTGCTATCCGATTTCGATAATTCTACTAAGTGATATTATTTTTCCATGCACCATATATACTTTCAACTACTTTTATATCCGTGCCAGACTTGTTGTGCTTGTATATTAAGAACCTTGCGTAAATCAGTTTTCTTTCATTTTTGGCAAAACCCTGGTTCTCTAAAAGCAGTTTCAAATTGGTCATTTTAAAAATTTTCCATAGCCTAAAGTTTTGAAGCATTTAACATGAGTTTAAATTCTTCTGTTACTTGATTTCATTCTTGACTTTCCAAAAACTTTTGATAACATTATATTAAATTACTGACGTATAGAATTTTCTAAACCATGTCCTTAATATTCGTGTAAATGATTTTACTCCCTTTCTTAATGATGTTATATAAACCAATAGACCATTTTCTATTATTTTGAGTATTCGACCCAGATTTATTTTGAACAACTCGTTTTATCGATCCCCAAATATTTCTTTTCAGACGAGGATTTTAATTTTGAAGAACGACAGTTTTCAGATTTCGCGTATTTTAGCTTGTGCTACTTACCCTAGTTTCTTTTCTAAATCCTATACATGTATCACTACACCCCCCTTTTTCTCTCAACCTAAACATCACCATTGAGTTAATGTTTCGTCTAACCAAGCTGTCTCCTTGTATTCGTCCTATCTGAATTCGTGCTTATCAATCCTTCTCTCGTCACGCTCTCGATCTCTCTTTATTGCTTAGGCCTTAGGGTCCTTCAATGTCTGTGTCAACTCTTAGTTGTTAGTAGACCCTTGGACCCTTGTGAGGTTGTCGTGGTGCACGTACCTAAGTTGTGTACGTGGGCTTGAATGAGTGTACCCCCATAGTATATTGATGCTTGCCTATTGTGTGGTATACATATATATATATATATATACTCGGAGTTATTTGTGATATTATGACGTGGTTGGTGTGTTAGTGTTTATAGATTTGTGTGTGGCTAGCTATACCATACTAGGGGTGCCTGTGTATATAAGATTTAGCGTTGGAATGTCTAATGGAGTGTATGTAATTAGAGATACTTGGAATGGTTGAAATAAAATGATTGGTAAAGCTATGTGTATGTTAGGTTGTGATAATAATAGGTGGATGAATAGTTAAGTGAGTAGGCCTATTATATGACCTATATATTAGTACGTTTGTGTATGTGCTCGTATGTAGGTATGTATTATGCTTAGACGTAAGTATTTATATTTTGTTGCATGAGTATATAGGTGATATACATATGGTAGTAAGGTTATAATTTTGATTGGTATTGTTTGCTTTTCGGGATGTTGCATGCGTGCATACCGTGAGGTATACACGACTATTGCACATCTTAATTATGTATGAATAGGTGTATTAGTATACTAATTATAGGTAGTAGGCTATGGTGTGAATATATATATATAAGTTACATGTGTGTGTGACTATACGATGAATACGTATGCATGTATTAGGGAGTGTATTATAAATATATGGGTGCCGATGTCTGCATTACTATTATTACGGTATATAAATTGATTTAACTATGTGGGTGTTCCCTGACTAAATATTAAGTGTGATTGACTTATGGTATGCATATGGTTGTATTGGTAGACATATATATAAATATTGGAGTGGTATTAGTATAGGTATGAATGCAGTGTTACGTATATAGAATATTCTAATATATGTATTGAGTCTCACTCAAGCTTGAGTGGGTATACTCTAAGTATATTGAATGTATGTTTGTAGTTTGAATATAGCAATGTTTGATGTATGGATAGTGATAGGAGTGTTTGTGCCTGGTTGTGCTACGCACATGATTGTGGGTCGCTACGCCAGTATATAGTTATAGGTGCTGGTCTTGTGGTATAGTTATTTGCTAAGGACTTGTTGCGTGAACGTATGTGTGCTAGCTAAAACTAGGTGTGTAGGCGTGCTAGTTATATAATGGTATGATTGGTGTGCGTAAATGAAATGTTAGCGTGTATGGGTGTGCACCATGCACGGGTAAATATGTGCTTAGTTATAGGTTTTGATGACTATGATATATGTGGCGTGTCGTAAATACAGTTATAGGACCGTATGCGATGAGAATGTATGGTGAAATATTTGAATGCATTTGAATGACTATATATATTATGAAATTATAGAAGTGGTGAATGTATATTATATATGGTGAATTTGATTTAATAATGGTATGGTGTGACTATATGTGTTGAGATGTTCGGTATTGGATTACTAGAGGGTAGTATACCCTTGATGTTTGTGCATAGGTAGCTATCTATACGTAGAGCAATGATTGTATTGGCTAAGTGTGAGACTATCCTTATATAAGTACCTGAAATATTGTTTTGGTGATTAGGTAGGTAGTAGTTATATAAGGGGTGCATGCTTATATATATGATTGAAATACGTGTATGAGTCTGACTGACTATGATAGGTATAAGTGTATACGTATGTGAATGTATATATATACGTGTTGGTAGTGTTAATGTTTGACTACTTAGTGCATATATAAGCACTTGTAATGACTATACCTGGTTGAATTATTATGTGACTTGATTGGGGTAGTTACTAGAGTGACTAGCTATATTAGAAAGTCCGAGGACGGACTTTATTCTAAGGTGGGGAGGATGTAACGACCACTTTTCGTCGTACGTTGTTCGTGCACGTGCTTTTGACCGTGCACGAGTTTGTTTTAGACTTTATTTGTTTGTGAACACTTTTGTGTGATATGCCGTTGTGAACGTCTCTGAGAGTATTAAATAGTGGCACTAATTTGGAACGACGTTTCTCGAGTCGTTTTTCCACAATTTAATCTTACTCGATGGGACGTGACGATTTTCACTTTTGACGGGAGACGTTTCTATTTTTAGTTTCGTCGTCCGACGTCGAATTTGAGATCCGTCTTCTTAGTTAGCTCACATTCGTCGTCACAATCACCCCGATATTTATTTTATAATTTTTGGAGTTTATTTGACCACTTTTATATTTTTAACAAGCTTTATAATATTTTTAATAAAATTAATTTCGGCCAAATAAAATTTATTTGAGTTTTAAATGTTTTAAAGAATTTTTGAGCCAATTTCCAGCTCATTTGGACCAAGTCAAATCCTTGGGTGAGTTGGAGAAGTTGAATTTCAAATTTTAAATTATTTTAAACTTCTAATCCTATTAGATTTAGCCCTAGACCAAGTCAACCCATCTATACTATATAAGCAACCCCTAGAAAGACCTATTTTCGCAAGAAATTAGCCCTAGCCTCTTCCAAAACCCAAATTGGACGTTGCGACGATTCGTCGCAACGTTGCGACGTTCAGCCCCCGCACGACCGAAGGAAACGGCCCCGTTCCCCCGCTCCGACCGAAGCCCCGCCCCGACCGAAGCCCCGCCCCGCATCCTAGCCGCTCCGCACGCAGCAGCTCCGCACCGCTCCGTTCCCTCGGTCTGACCGAGGGATTGGCCCGCACCAAGCCGCTCAGCATCGCAGCACAGCGCTCCGCACCGTCGCCCGCTTGTCGCCCCGCTCCGCACCCCGCACGACCGACCCGCTGCTCCGCACCGACCGTTGTTGCAAGCGCTGCAACGTTGCAACATCGCCCCGCCCGCATCCAAGCGTTGTGACCGAGCCGCCCCAAGCGCCCGACCGACAAACCCCTCCGCACCAAGGCCCGCACCGACCCGCTGCGCTGCACAAGCCCGTTCCCCCGCACTGACCGATGGAGCTCCCCGCATTTGGCTGAGTACGACCGAGAGCAAAAGTCGCAACCCCGCACCCGTCGCACCACTTGCCACCGTGGGCCCCCCAAGTTCTCCAGAGGTATTGTGGGTCCCCCAAAGGTCCCTAGGACTACTGTGGGCCCCACCTAGGTGCTTTCTCTCCGACGATTCGCCGTGCACGACGTTGCGACACGTCGTAGCCGTTGTCGCACGTGCTAGCTTTGGAATCTGGAACCGTTGCTCCGGTTGATGCTCTGAACCTTCCAGCGAGGAAACTAATCTGGAATCTGGACTTGGAGCGCGATCTATTATTCCAACCCCCGGTGTCGCTACCCGACGCCGGTGTAGCTTTCGCGTCGTGTTGAGGTAACGCTTTGCACCCCTAGGACCCCCAACCCAATGCATGCTAATCAAGACTAAAATCAGTATTTTTAAAGTATTTTAAATGTTTTAAATTCACTAATCAAGATTAATAATATGGACTTTAGGCCGGTGGACTTGTGCACGTAGGATAATTGTGATTTTTGGACTCATTGGACGGTGTGCTCAGACGTCGTACTTGCAGGCAAGTGAAACTTGCCAACTCTTTTGTAGGGCCATGTTTTTAGGCCACTTCCTTGTTTTCAGCGTAAAAGAGACTAGCCAGTGAAATGATAGCTGGCTAGACGCCTACTTGATCTAGTTTGACAACGAAACTAGATCTGTCACCTAATTGATCTAGCTTGACAACGAAGCTAGATCCAACCCTTTAAACTTGTTGTTCATGCATACTAAACTGTCACGTTTACTTTCCTTTAACTGTACGTACTTTTAACTGCCATGCATTGCATCTTACATGTCATCCAAATTGATTGTTGCATCGTAGCACACGCTACAAAATACTTGTACAAATCCGTGTTTCCGTGTTCCTGGCTAGGTGCACCCCTAGGCCATACTTGTTTAAAACACTTCCTGGCTCGTGATCCAGAAGCGAGCATTCCAAGTTCGGGGGTAAGGCCCTGGCTCGACACACGTGGAGGGGTAGGGATAAACGTTCACTTGAGCTTAGGAGTGGCCTGATCAGCCCTCTAGCCAAAAGACGGAATCTCTGTGCACGAGGTGCTTACTTTCCTTGTCTTGTACTTGTCTTGTGAATGATTCATGTAATACTTGTCATCCATGCCATGTTTAAATGCCATGCTCGTACTTACTTTACTTTACTTGTTGTACTCATACTTTAAACTGCCATGTCATTGCATTCATGCTAGAACTGCTAGGTTGCTTTACCTACTTTCAGTTTCCTTGCACAAGTCTCTTGTAGACTTGCTGACATGTGCCCCTTGCTCTTTTGGGTGTCACATGTTAGACCTGAGCCAGAGACCGTTGCTGAGTACGTGATGTGTTGCTGACGCTGAGCCTGAGTCCATGTTTGTCCAGGGGGAGTTTTGTGGACACCGGTGACCATTCTTTGAGTCTTCGTTGAGCTTTATTTGGTTTTAGGCCTTTTGTTAGTTATTGGTGCGTAGCACCGTTGTTTGTACTTTGTACTTTTGTTGGCCATGTTTGGGCCTTTAGTCTCTTTTTCTTTTAGCCTGGTGGCTTTTTCTGTGATGTTGAAACTTATTTTATGGATATTCTGAGATTATTCCTTTGCCTCATTTCATTATTATTATCTTGTTTCGCTCGCGTTGCAAGGACCTGCAGTTTTAAAAGTTGATTGACGCTTATCGGACTTGCAGCTTTGCAGCTTCAAGTCTGAGCGGACCTTCTCACGCTTCGCCTCCATATTTTTGGGAAGCGGGGCGTGACAAGGGCACTGCCGAGCTACGACTCCCTCCCCCCTACGAAGACTCTGGGGCAGGATCTGTCCCTGCCACCCAAACTAGAGAAGGGGACGGGCCGAGCTACGCGCTCGTTCCCCCTCAAGTAAAGACTCTGGGGTAGGTAGACCCAACGTGCTATTCCCAGGAGGGAAGGTGATACGTCATCCACGTCGAGCCGGGCTTCCAACTCGAGCCCGGATGACGAGGGCAATTGTTACGACCTAAAGATCGTGATAGTCCGACCTTCCATCCCAGACCGCCTAAATACCCCGCCGGCTCGTCCCTCCCTCTGGAAGGACGGCCGACCCAGCGACAGGGCGCTCCACACCCGAACGATAGAGGGCCACAGGGCGCCTGTCGATTCTAGAGTCTGACACGACTAGGGGAACGGTGCACTCTGCCTCGGCCGCTGATAGCCAGTGACGACCTCTGGTGAGCTATGGGGGCCGAGCTACGGTGACGGGCCGAGCTAAGGGGGCCGAGCTACGGTGACGAGCTACGGTGACGAGCTACGGGGTCGAGCTAAGAGGGCCGAGCTATGGGGACGAGCTACGGGACTGTTCTTTGGCACATTGGACACGACAAACAACCTAGTACAAGGATACTACTGACACTATCGCCGCCCGACCATCTGACAAAGCACCCACTGGCCGCTGTGCCCCCCTGACACTTAATGCTTTCGGCCCTGACGCCCTGACACCCTGACAAAAGCACCCCAGACTGCTGCACCGTCTGACAAAAGCGTGGCAGGCACTCCTGTCCCTGACATCCTCGTCCGAAGCTTCCGCTGACAGCAGGGCCAGCTCAGCATGCCAGGTCAGCCCTACCAAACCGCCTCCCATCAGGTATAAATACCCCCCCACTTCTTGCGGTGAAAGGGGGAGAAAATTCACTCTCAATCTCCTTATTCACACACAAGAGGCAAGAGCAAAGGTCGTCCACATCTTTGTTCTTCTACTCATAGCTCGTCACGTACGGTCGACTCACCCTCAGTCCGACCTGCGTGCCTACCCCCGCTTTAAGTCCTATTACTGACTTAGGCATCGGAGAGGCTAAGGGTTGGACCCCAACCCGGCCTTTCTGACGAGTTTCTCCTTGCGCAGGTTAGCTCGTCATCACCAGTCGTGCTCGCCCTCAACCTAGGCAGTTCGGCCCCTTCTCTGCATCCTATCGGATTCGATTCCGTGGTCTGCTCCAACGACAAACTTAGCTGCATCACCCCTCTAATCACATGTCAAATAGCCTACCATAATCCATTCCTTAACATAACCACCGTGCCCTTGGTTCCTCCTAATACAAATTCATTGTACGCGAGTTCTACCCCCGCAACAAATTTCATCAGACAAACCCAGATTTCCTTTGAGAGTGTTGCATGCTTAAATTCAAACAATTATTTATTTTTTCAATAAAGAGATTAATTCTCCTTGAACTGTTTTATCTAAATAAGCTTAAAGAAAACGCATGAAGCTTAATAATCAACTTGACTCCTTTATTTTGGATATGATATTAAATAAATATTTTTTATAATTGAGTGACATCATAGCTCATGCAGAAAGAATGGTGATCAAGACTAAGATGAATAAAGTCTATTAGTTGATTTATTTATTACTGAATTTAGCAATGATTAAATTGGTTTCAATAGTTACATTTGAGAGAGCAATTTTCATAATGAATATCATGAAAAATTGACATCAAAATTATATGAGTGGATAAATGATAGCTTGATGATATTCATTGAGAAATATATACATTTATTGAGAAATATATATTTGATATCATTAATAATAAAATAATCATGAAACAATTTTATAATTTAAAAATGTGTCAACGTGCAAGCTAAGTTTGTCTTTTTACAATAGGGATGTTGTTATGATTCTTGCGATTGTACTCTACTCTTTTGAAAACAAAGATTTTTTCTTATTACGTTTGGCCATCTGTTTTCTGATTGCGCAAAAAACCGTGAGTTTGTTCTTTTATATTAATGGTGAAACTATGATATTTACAATTATATCCTTTTTATCAAAAGTAAAATTTTTTATTTATTATATTTGTGCCTCTGTTGTCCAAGTTTTTTTTGGCTACGCCACTGAAAACATCACATGTGTAATGAACCTTAAGCGTTTTGCTCGCTTATAAACTCATTGTAAATTTAATGATTTCGTAGCAGTAGATTTTTTTTGTAATTATCAGATGAATTGGTAAAACCCTTAAGATATGTTAGATAATTGATATTTTGATATCTTTTAGAATATAAATATCATGTCTAAAATAATAATAAACTTCTTAAATATAATTAAAAATAAAATCTTCTTTGATCGGCTGCCCACTGTATCCAGAGTGTATCTTTTGCATGTCGATCAAAAGCAAGACCAGATCAAACGGTCGGCCCGCCAAGGCACGTCCACCGCGGTGCGAAATCAAGTCAAAATTCTACAGGGAACATTGTGTACGCCCCAGCTACTTTCGCTCCCACGTGCCTCCCCACGAGCCGCGACAGGCGGCTGCACGTGCCCGCCAGAATCAACGTCAACACCTTCCCGAACTCGCCACGTAATCTTTTAAAACTCACGCAGTTGATAACTGCGGAAGAAAAATTAAATCATCAAACCATGAATATAAACAAAAGTAAACATGCGGCAGCGATGCCCCCTCCTCTACGTGCAACGAAATTAAATTAGTTTTTTTAAAAATGGAAGGTTAAAAAAACGGAAGAAAGAAAAACATAATCGTGCATCTGCGGGCCCTGCTTTAAAGTTCTTTCCGACTTCGGTGTTGGCTGTTTAGGACCTTCCACGGGATCTCACAGATCTGTTATTTGCCGCACGTCTCTTCGATCGGTCCAAGCGCGGGCTTTTGCGGGCAGAGCGGCAGAGCGGCACTGCGTTGAGATTCGCGCCGGGATCCAAGGAAGCGGTGGGGATCGTGTCCCGCCAAACCCACGTGAGGCCGGACTAAGAAAAGCATCAGGGCAAAAGGATTCCGATATTTGTCACTGGCTAAATCCCAAGGGAATAAAACCGTACTACGTGCTTGATCAACTTTTGGAGATGGTGGGCGTGAAGATATCAGACGCCCAAGTGGCCAGATGAAGAATGCTGACATTCACATTACGCATTTTGCCGGTCAAATTACATGCATTTACAAGTTTGCCACCGTCTCCAACAAGTTTAGCAAGCGGAATGGCAAACATGTAAATAAATTTCAAGCGGCTTGCAGCACCCGATTGGGAAACGGGGTGCCCCACGGGTTATGCGATGAGTCCGGTGGGCCGGCAAAAATTACTATAAATTAACAATAATTGAGCGCTCGATAAAACTTTAGCAGGCCATTAAGAGAAAGCGACAGCTCATTACATCTTTTTACATTGGAATTCAAGCATTGTAATTAATTTCATATGGCAGTCGGCTTAAATCTGTTAGGTGCATAAAGAAAATAATTACTGCAAACTCGGGAAGCGCAAAGTCATGGGGACACCCAAACTGAGATGGGAAGAGAAAAACAATTAAAACCAGTCAAACATGTATTTATTGTCATTTAATTAGTCTTTGTGTATTAAAAAAAAAGGAAATAACATTATTTGTTGTGTGTTAGAGAGTAATAGGACTCAAGAGAGAAAGAGACAAGATTTCTTAGCAAAAGAATAAGTCACCATGCTAAGAGCCATGGTGCTCTATTTATATATCTCATAGTGAGGAGGCCAAAAGCCTCTAGGAGACCAAGGGTCCCCATTACTCTAAGTAATGGGGGCCTAATGAATGGGTAATGAAGGAGGGGAGGCCAAAGGCCTCCCTCATTCATAACACTCCCCCTTACACATTCATCACTTCGGTCTCAGCTACTGAGGCAAGGAATGGATACTTCTGGATCCAGAGTAAGTGTGTTTGCCTCGTTAAAACCTTAGCTGTGGAAAACCCAGTGGGAAAACCCAACAGCTTAAGGAAAAAGAGTGCAACCCACATGTTACTCCCCCTGATCCGTACAAGCTTCAGGCTTGCATGTCTTTCAACTGTCGCATACCAATGTTCTTTACAAGCTTTACAAAAGTACATTTAGGCAATGCCTTAGTAAAAAGATCAGCTAAGTTGTTGCATGACTGGATCTGTCGAACTTCAATCTGCTTGTCGTCTTCTGCTCGTGCGTCCAGAAAAACTTGGGAGAAATGTGTTTTGTCCTGTCGCCTTTGATGTAGCCCTTCTGAAGCTGAGCAATGCATGCGGCGTTGTCTTCGAATAGGGCAGTAGGCTCCAGATCACTGGTCTTCAGGCCAGTGGATTGGAGGATGTGTTGGACGACGGAGCGTAGCCAAAAACATTCTCTGCTCGCCTCATGGATCGCGATGAGCTCTGCATGGTTGGAAGATGTAGCAGTAGTGGTTTGTTTTACCGATCTCCAAGAGATAGCAGTACCTCCGTAGGTAAATACAAAACATGTTTGAGATTTTGCCGTGTGCGGATCAGAGAGATAACCTGCATCAGCATAACCAAACAATTTGGGGGAGGCACCTCTCTGGTAGTAAAGTCCAAGATCAATGGAACCCTGAAGGTATCGCAGAAGATGCTTTACTCCGTTCCAGTGGCGCTTTGTGGGCGCAGCACTGTGTCTGGCTAGTAGATTAACTGTAAACGCTATATCGGGATGCGTACAGTTAGCCAGATATAGAAGTGCTCCAATGGCACTGAGGTAGGGTACTTCAGGACCCAGTATCTCCTCCCCCTCTTCCAGTGGCCGGAAGGGGTCCTTATGTACATCTAGTGATCTTACGACCATAGGAGTACCTAAAGGATGACATTTATCCATATGAAACTTGCGTAGAAGTTTCTTTGTATAATTAGATTGGTGTAATAGGATTCCACCTCTTAGGTGTTCTATCTGTAAGCCAAGACAATACTTTGTTTTGCCTAGGTCTTTCATTTCAAAAGTATGTTTAAGGCTTTCAGATATCTCTTTGATCTCTGCAGGAGATCCTATGAGATTTAAGTCATCTACATATACAGCTATGATGACAAATCCTGTTCCCGTTCTTTTGATAAAGATACACGGGCAGACTTCGTTATTCGTGAATCCTTGTTGTGCAAGAAAATCACTTAGTCTGTTATACCACATCTTGCCCGATTGTTTTAGACCATATAATGATCTATGTAGCCTTACAGAGAATACGTCCCGATGTATCTCTTTCATCTCTGGGGGTAGATTAAACCCATCAGGAAGTCTCATATAGATATTTTTATCTATATCGACATATAGATATGCAGTCACAACGTCCATGAGCTGCATTTCTAGGCTTTCCAGAGAAGTTAGGCTGATTAAAAATCGGAAGGTGATTGAATCCATGACCGGGGAATACGTATCTTCGTAATCAATCCCCGGTCTTTGGGAAAATCCCTGGGCTACAAGGCGTGCCTTATAGCGAACGATCACATTATTTTCATCTCTTTTTCTTATGAAAACCCACTTATATCCCACAGGTTTTACACCTACTGGTGTTTGGACTACTGGTCCAAAGACTTTGCGTTTCAAGAGTGAGTCCAGCTCTACTCTTATTGCCTCGTCCCACTTTGGCCAATCATCTCTGCGTTTACATTCCGCTAGAGATCGTGGTTCGACGTCATCGTCAAATTCAGTGACGTGAACGACAATATCGAACACAAAATCGTCGACGACGACTATGCTATTTCTGTCCAGTACTTCTCCAGTACGTACAAAATTTAATGATGTTTCTCCTATTGTTTCCTCTGCTGGGGAAATCAGGAGGGGAGAAGTAGCTGGTCTGATCTCAGCATCCTGTGGAGGGATAATCTTAGTATCGCCAGGAGTCTTCCTCTTTCGAGGAACTTTATCTTTTGAACCTGGTGGGCGTCCTCTTTTCATTTGAGGTACAACCAATTCTGCTGCCGGTGGGCTGCATCCATCTATGGGGATGTCAATCCTAGCTGGCGTATTGGCAGCAGGGACGTGTGAACGGACAATCTTCTGGTTGTCCGTGAATTTATCCGGTAAAAGATGTACTGTATTCTGGATGTGAAGGATCTTCAGGATCTCATCTTCACACAGATTAGTACGCGGATCATATAGGGACAAAGACTTCTGATCCCAACTAATGGTCTCAGAAGCTTCTGGCTTCTTAGACTGTGTGCCCAGTTTTGGAAAAAATTTCTCATTAAATTCACAGTCTGCAAAACGTGCCTTGAATGCGTCACCCGTCAGGGGTTCAAGGTATCTGATAATAGAGGGCGAATCAAACCCAATATATATACTTAGACGACGCTGAGGACCCATTTTGGTCCTCTGCGGTGGTGCTATTGGGACATATACCGCACAACCAAACACTCTCAAATGAGAGATATCCGGAGGTGCGCCGTATGCTAGTTGCATCGGGGATAAAGTGTGACCTCCAGAGGGTCTTATCCTAATAAGTGATGCGGCATGTAAAATAGCATGCCCCCAAGCATCCACAGGCAACTGGGATTGCATAAGCAATGGACGTGCAATCCATTGGAGTCTCTTTATAAGAGACTCAGCTAATCTGTTTTGGGTGTGAACATGTGCTACAGGATGTTCAACTTCAATACCCGTTGCCCGGCAATAGTCTTCGAAGACTTGTGAAGTAAATTCTCCCGCATTATCAAGACGTAGTTTCTTGATTTGGTTATCGGGGAAATGAGCATGCAACCTTATTATTTGTGCCAATAGCTTTGGAAAAGCTAGGTTGCGGGTGGACAAGAGGCACACATAAGACCATTTGGTTGATGCATCAATCAGTACCATGAAGTACCGAAATGGGCCACTTGAGGGGTGAATAGGCCCGCAAATGTCACCATGAATTCTCTCAAGGAAGCCAGGAGACTCTAATCCCACTTTCAGGAGGGATGGTCTCGTTATAAGTTTTCCCTTGAAACAAGGGAGACATGGAAATTCACCCTTTTGAAGAATCTTCAGGTTCTTCAATTTGTGTCCACGGGATTCAGAGATGATGCGTCGCATCATTGCTGTTCCAGGGTGACCAAGTCTATTGTGCCAGAGTTCGAACTCTGGCAAGGATTGGCACGTCTGGTGCTCAGTCATATTGGCTTCTATTGGTTGAATGTATGTTTGGTAGAGACCCGACGAGAGTCCCTTTAATCGTTCGCAGATGATCTTCCGGTCATCTTTCTGACGAGTTACATACAGATATTCAACCGTATTTTCATCTCTGGTTTCTAAGTGATATCCGTTTAAACGGAAATCTTTGAAACTTACGAGATTCCTATTTGATTTAGGAGAGAATAATGCATTTTTTATTTGAAGTCTTGTGTTATTTGGGAGCAATATAATTGCTTCACCAGATCCTTCGATTATTTGGGACAGTCCTGAAATTGTGATAACAGGACCGTCATATTTATTTACGCTATTAAAATAGCAATGATCGCGAAGGATTGTGTGCGTTGAGGCACTGTCCACTAGGCACTCAGACATCATCTATATAAGCAAAAAAAAGAAATTTTATTTGAGGGAAAATGTAGACAAAATAAAAGTCCGCACTAAAGCAAATAACAGATGAAGATACATCGAATTCTAAATGCATAGATAAATGATGATGCTCAATCTAGCAGATCGTCGTTCTCGAAGTCTTTAGCAGTAAAGACTGTTGGCGGCTGTACACCTGCCAAGTTTGTTTCAGGTCGAGACTTCTGGCTCGCCTGGTATAGATCCTGTAGGTGGCAAGGAGTGCGGCAGTTTCTGGACCAATGGCCAGTCATGCCGCATCTATGGCATTTGTCCTCCCAGGTCTTCTTTGGAAGTGACACGTGCTTGGTGTCCTTTCGCTTCCAAGTGAAGTTTCTTTTCCCTTTATTGTTTTTGTTTGTCTGGGGAGCTGCACCTCTTGGTTGCTTCATTACCGCTTTCCCTTTAGTATTTTTAGTCTTCCTCTTGTTTTTCCATTTCTGGGGAGAAACGTGGTGGGATTCAGGGATAGGGGCAGTGCCAGCTGGACGTAAGTTATGAGTTGCTAGCAGTAAATCTCGATTCTGCTCTGCTCTAAGTAGGCATGAGATCAGATCGAAGAATCTCGTGAAGTTGCGTTCACGATACTGCTGCATGAGGATTGCATCTTTCTCGTGAAACGAGGTAAATGTTTTTTCCAACATGCGTTGTTCTGTCACTTCTTCACCGCACAACTTTAGGCGTGAGGTGATGTTATGAAGTGCAGAATTATACTCAGCGACGGACTTATAGTCCTGAAGTCTGAGGTTTTCCCACTCATAACTGGCACGATGTAATATAACATCAATTTGATGTTTATACCGTGCTTCCAGTGCTGTCCACAGGTCCTTCGGGTCCTCAACCGTTAAGTATTCGGCCTTTAAGGTCCGATCTATATGCTTCATAATGTAGATTATGGCTTTCGCCTTATCTACATCGGATACAGTGGTTGTGGGGCTGCTGCTAGCTGTAGCAGAAGCTTCGGCCGCTGCTGGGTCCGAAAACGCCCAAGAGATTCCTTTAGCAATGCACGCCAAAGAGAAAATCCGCCACGAACAGCAGCAACCAGAGATTCCTATGCGCGTAACAAATTAGAGGATGGATTTTGGAGTGTAGAAAAGCTCAAATAAGAGGAGCAATCATGCTGATAACGTGTTAGAGAGTAATAGGACTCAAGAGAGAAAGAGACAAGATTTCTTAGCAAAAGAATAAGTCACCATGCTAAGAGCCATGTTGCTCTATTTATATATCTCATAGTGGGGAGGCCAAAAGCCTCTAGGAGACCAAGGGTCCCCATTACTCTAAGTAATGGGGGCCTAATGAATGGGTAATGAAGGAGGGGAGGCCAAAGGCCTCCCTCATTCATAACATTGTGGATATATCTACTCCTGACAATATAGTCTCAACCATTTGCCCCTCTATGACTTGTCAGGAGATAGAAACATCACAAAGTTATTCGTTACATTTAACTTATGAAAACCCAAAAATTAAGAAAACCTTCCGTGAGGAACTCATCTTCCTTAACAAAAAAGAAGAAGACATATTAGACATATATGAGCATGACACAACTTGCCTTCTTTCTGTAATTTGTGCTCGATCACATTTAATCATGTTCATTTTCGTAAAGTTTTTATAATATTAATTCAGTTCCAATAAAACAATTGTTTCATTTAAAATTTTAAATGATATGTTGTGAATGGAAATAACCAGAGTCGGTTAGGATTGCGGGTATCTTAGAGATACGCCCATATCTATGTATTCGATGTATCTACTCTCCTACCATGCCTATAAATAAAGGGCTGGGGGTTCCTCCCCCAGTAGTTGATTCATAACATGTTATCAGCACGACTCTAAAAATTTTCTTTTCCACAAAATTTTCTTTCCGTTCGTTGCGAAGGCAAAGGCGAAGGCGAGACGGGAGATCCACGAGCGCGGTGCAAGGCTTCCTCCATCAATGGTCGTCATCCGCGTAGGGCTTCGAGCAACCGTCGCTATATCCGGAGGACGGATATATAGGTAAAAATACTAAAAACGATATTTTTAATCATATGTATGATTGCCCCTCCCCTAGATCTCGCAAGATCGTCATGTGGATTCATCGTCGCCTTGAAAACGACGGATTTTTCATCCCAAAAACTCAATTTTTAGGGTAAACCCCCTAATTTTGAACCCTCCGGCGGCTAGCCGTCACCGGACCCCCCCAAACCTCATCGAAACCCCACCTCCCTCCTCTCCGGTCGCTCCCCCCCCCCCACAGGGGGGCGGCCGCCGCCGCTCCCCCCTGCAAGGGGGGCGGCCCCCGCCTGAGGCCGCCGCCCCCTGCGGGGGGGCCGCCCCCTGCGGGGGGGGGGGGGGGGGGGGGGGGGGGGCGCCGCCCCCCCTGCAGGGGGCGGCGGCGGCGCCGGCCCCCCCAAACAGCAAACCCTAATTTAAAATAATAATAATAATAATAATAATTAATTTCAGATCTGGGGGCCTGAAGCCCATAGCAGATCTGTGGGCTTCAGGCCCACAGAATTCAGAAAAAAAAATCAGAGTCTGTGGGCCTGAAGCCCACAGACCTGTTGTGGGCTTCAGGCCCACAGATTTCAAAAAAAAAAGAAAAAAAAAGAAAAGCCTATGGACCTGAAACCCATAGGCCGACTGCGGCTTCAGACCCGCATGCTGTTTTATCTGAAAGAAAAAAAAATTGGGGGAGGCAAAGGCTATTAACAAGCCTTAAAAGGCAACTTGCTAGCCTAAAAATTAATTTAAAAGGGGGATTTAAGGGCAAAATATTCGTGAAAAATCATGGTAAATTACGGGACAAATATCGGACAGGCGAGGACTTTTTGGGGATTCTTGGGGGGCTTTTGGGATGATGAGGGAAACTTTTTCCTCTGACAAAGAAAATGTTTATTTTGGGCTCTTAATCAATTTAATTGATTAAACCCATTTACTTTACAACCTTTGCATTGTAATGATTTTTTCTACAAAAATCATATTTACATGCTTTGCATCTCTGGTATATTCTGTTGGATATTATATGCGTGGTTGTGCATTGTATTTAAAACTTAATAATTAGGAAGATCCTGCGACCGCTCTGTCGTTAGTAACCTAACCTAACGGTGTATGACGTTGTCCAGTGGTCCAATAATTATTAAGTGTTTAAATTATTTATCCATCTCTGCGAATATTAAATGCATGTGATGCCTGTGATGAAAATGTCTGATGAAAATGTTGATGAGCACAATATTTCTGCATGAATTGCTAAATGTGGTTTTTGGATCGGCCGTTTAGACCCACAGTTTATTTCCCGCACTTTTCTTTTATTTTTGAGAGAAATTGTAGTGAGGAATTTATGTAAATGTCAAAGAAAGAAGACCAACTTCCATGTAGACGGAGGCCACGCTTGAAGATGGAGATATCATATGGGACCCACGGGGTTTCCAAAGTTGTATTTTCATTTTCTTTAAGCTGCAAATTTGTATAATTTGGACTGTGGACTTTTTTGGACTCTTTCTTGTGGGACTGGCCGATCCACACATTTAGTTTTTCGTTAAAGATTGCCTCCGCATGAAAATGTTTTCTCTGAATTAATTATTAATTCATGCATGTTTGTGCTCTGCTAGATAAATGGCTAATATTGCAAGCGTTAATTTCGAAGTACTGGAAGCATCATGTAGAAACTATCTAAGCTGGCAGCTAGATGTAAAGTTTCACCTGTGGGCAAAGTCCCTCATCGCTGCTGTGACTGAAAAAGAAAATGTTAGCGATATAGAGAAGGCGCAAGTCATCACCTATATTCGCCGCCATGTGGACAAGACCTTAAAGGCTGAATACCTTACGGTCGAAGATCCACTTGAGCTATGGACTGCCCTTGAGGACAGGTATAAACATCAGAAAGATGTTATACTCCCAATGGCACGATATGAGTGGGAGAACATGAGACTACAGGACTTTAAGTCCATTGCTGAGTACAACTCAGCACTTTTTAGCATCACCTCACGCCTGAAGTTGTGTGGTGAGAATGTCTCAGACGATCGCATGCTAGAAAAGACGTATACGTCCTTCCCTGAAAAAGATGCGATACTCATGCAGCAATACCGTGAACACATGTTCACTAAGTATTCTGAGCTGCTGTCATGTTTACTCATGGCTGAGCAAAACAGAGAGCTTCTTCTCGCCACTCCCAATATGCGCCCTCCCGGCACTGCCCCCCTACCAGAAGCTCACCATTCCTCTTCCTTCAAAAAGAAGAGAGATAATAAAAGAAAAGAAAGACCACAGAAGGGGGGTCAACAGAAAAATGCCAAGGGCCATGTACAGCAGCAGCGAAATAAATGAAAGTAAGCGGAAGTTCACGTGGCACAGAAATGACAAAAATGATTCACCCCCACCCAAGAGGGAATGGGAAGACCAGTGCCATAATTGTGGCAAGAAAAGCCACTGGTCCAAAATGTGCCGAACTTCGCAGCACCTCCAGGATTTGTATAAAGAGAACAAGAAAAATAAAGCTGAAACAAACCTGATGACCTCTGATGCTCCAGTCAAGTTTTCAGCTGACAACTTCGAAAATAATGACTTGCTTGATTAGCCTTTATTTTTATCTTAGCAATTTGTTTTGAGAATAATTTATGAGAGCATTTTAAATATGAAAATTATTCTGAATGAAAATGTTTAGTAGACAATAAATGAAAATTTTTATCTGAATATTCATGTGCCTAACGATTCATCTTTCAATAGATGAAACTGCTCTCATAAATAATTAGTAGACAATAAACACGTATGATCTCTTTCAATACAAAGCCCAATATCAGGGCTATATTGAAGATCCAGGGACTGCAACACTGTTGCCCCCAAACGACACAAAAATAAAGGATGCACTAATCCCTCCGAATTCCAAAAGAGACTTTCTAAGTTTCAAGGACATCCGGTTCAACGGATTCCACTTGGAAACATCAAATGTAAATGAAAAAAAAAATTACCGTATGCAACGTCTCAAGAAAAAGGAGTAAAATCCATACTTGAACGTTTTGAGAGCCTTATAGGCCTCCACCATACGAAGATTCGGAGAAAGGAAGCAGAATTAAACGGAGCACCTGAAGTGCCCGACATCAGCCGAGTTTTTACTCCGGCATGATGGACTTGGCCACCCTAGATTTGTGATGATGCATCGCATCTTATCCTATGGGTATGACTTGAAGAACCAGAAGATTCTTCAGAAGGGAAAAAATCCCTCGCATCCCTTACTATAAGGGAAAACTAATTGCAAGGCCATCTACACGATAAGTTGAAAAAGAATCTCCACGCTTCCTCAAAAGAATACAAGGAGATAGATGTGGATAAAATCCACCACCCCTAGTGGGCTATTTCAGTACTTCACTGTACTGATAAATGCATCCTCAGAATATTCGTACGTGTGTCTACTACAGACCCGCAACTTAGCTTTTCCAAAGCTATTGGCACAAAAATAAAAATGTTGCGGGCACATTTCTCAGACAATAAAATGTTGTAAATAAGTCTGGTTAATGTTGGGAAATACACCTCCCAGTCTTTTCAAGAGTACTGCCAATCAACGGGAATTGAAAATGAACATACAAGTGCCGCATGTTCATACCCAAAATGGGTCGGCAGAGTCACTGAAAAGTAGACTCCAATGGACTGAACGTCCATTAAATCCCGATTGCCTATGGATGCATGGGGACATGCAAACTCTGCATGCTGCATCGTAAATGAAAATAAGACCCTCTGGAGGTCAGAGTCTCCAATGCAATTTGCATATGGAATGCCACCGAACATTTCTCATCTGAGAATCTTCGGTCGCGCAGTCTTAAATCCCCATTACACCAACAAAGAGAACCAAAACGGTACTCAACGTCGCCTAGGTATCCATGCAGGGTTTGACTCACCCTCACTTATAAGATACCTAGAACCCCAAACGGGAGACGCATTTAAGGCACATCTTGAAGACTGTGATTTCGATGAGACGAGTTTCCCAAAAATAGGCCCAGATACTAGAAAATCTGGCGCGAAGAAAATTATAACGTGGGATACAAAAAGTTTGACCCACTATGATCCGGTAACAATACAATGTGTAGATGAGATCCCGAAGATCCTCCACATACAGAACACTGTCTACCAATTACTGGAATCATTTATTGACAACCAGAAGATTGTCAGATCACACATCCCTGCTGCAAAAACTCCAGCTAGGATTGACATCCCCGAGAATAGATGCAATCCACCAGCAGCAGAAGTGGCTGATCCTCAACAGAAAAGAGGCAGACCACCAGGCTCCTAGGACAAAAAACTCCTGGAGACCTTAAGACAATACTACCACAGGACAATGAGCTCATGTCCACACCATCACCCTTCCCGGAATCCACTGTAGAGGAATTGCCGAGAAAAAGTGAAATTAAGTAAATGTTGTACGTACTGGGGAGGTGTTGGACAGATAGAAGATAAATTATCGACAATGTATTCACGTATCATATTGCCATATACATCGCAATGGCGATGATGTTTGTAAATTATCGTTCCACACTCCGTTGCTAGATGGCAAAAGTAGAGATTGGCCAAACGTGGAACGTGGCAATAAAAGATGAGCTGGACTCACTTATGAAACGTGAAATGTTCGGACCTGAAGTCCAGACACTAAAAGGTGTCAAACCTGTGGATAAAACAAAGTATTGCAAACATAAGAAAAATAAATACAAAATCGTATGCTATACGGTACAACCTATAGCCCAAGGAAAATTTCGCTGAAACTAGGGATCGAACAAATTCAAATGAGCATGTCTCATAAATGATGCATCAGTCTCCCTAAGTTATCAAAAGCGAATACCTTACGATTTGGCGAAGGAAAATTTTGGATATGCTGTTATTGGATGTTGTGACGGCATACCTTCGTGGATATCTTGTAAAGATAATTTCAACATTTCCTTAAAATGCCTGAATAGACTTCGGGACGTCTATTCAAGAAAAATAATAAGTATAAATAAATGTACAACCAAGAGAATCACTTGACAAGTCAATGATTCCTACTGAAGGTTGTCTTTGCATCTGTGCAAAGAACAGGATTAGAGATCTTAGTTGTAGACAACTAACATCTTATCGGATCTCCTGAAGAGAAAACTGAAATAAATGTACAAGCCTGACTTTTAAACATGAAATAAAAAGACCTAGGCAAATATAAAGTCATGGCTCATAGAATCCTGTTACAAACGCCCAGAAGTGCGTTGGAGATATTAAAAGGACCATTGTCATCCAAAGTACACCTACGATGGTACACTTACTGGATGAACAAAAAGGACCCTTCCGATCGCTGGAAGAGGGGGAGGATATAACTGGTCCTAAAGTCCCTTATCTTAGTGCAATCATGCACTGCTGGCTAACTGCATGTGTCCCGGTATAGCAATTGCAGTAAACTCATTAGCCAGAGATAGTTGGCACCTAAAAAGGGCCATTAGACCTGAGTTAAGCCTTCTGCGCTTCCTCCAAGGGTCGAAATATTTGGACTTACAAAATGTAGTAGCATCCTCCAACGTTTATGCAAATGCAGGTTTCAGGTCCAGTCCCTATGCTGAGAAATCACAGAAGGGGTACCCACAGTGGGATGGCCATCCCCTGCAGATCTGCAAAGCAACTTATGAAGGCAACATCATCCTATCATTCCGAGATCCTCACCATTCCAGAATCACACCAATGGTGTATTTGATGGCGCCTGGTGGTACATCACATCCCAGTGACGACTGGGATAGAGGCTGGTTTTGTGGAGCTGACCATATAGTCTGAAGACCACATCAGAGGCGACGAAACTTAGCAACCTCTTCAGAGTTTCTGGATTCAGCAGCTGCTTGATGGTGATAAAATTCGTACTCTGTGTTCATTTTCGGAATATTGTAAATAGGAGTGATGAGATAAGCCTACGAGATCTGAAAGCCTAAGAGCTTTTACAGATCAGGGGGAGTTGACAGAATTTGTACTCTTTTCCCTTAGCTATGGTTTTTCCCACTGGGTTTTCCATAGCCAAAGGTTTTAACGATGCAAATCACATCAACTCTGGATCCTGAAGTATCCACCCCTCAGTGACGCTCAGAATCCAGAAGTATTCATGAGCAGAGTCACTTGTACAAATCAGGGGGAGTTAAAGAGCGTTTGCACTCTTTTTCCTTAACTATGGTCTTTCCCACTGGGTTTTCCATGGCTAAAGGTTTTAACGAGGCAAACCTCACCAACTCAGGATCCCAAAGTATCCACCCCATGTGAGACTCTTATTACGCTCAGAATCCCGAAGTACTCTTGAGCGGAGTCCACACCTATGGCTGGATAAGGGGGAGTGTTGTGAATGGAAATAACCAGAGTCGGTTAGGATTGCGGGTATCTTAGAGATACGCCCATATCTATGTATTCGATGTATCTACTCTCCTACCATGCCTATAAATAAAGGGCTGGGGGTTCCTCCCCCAGTAGTTGATTCATAACATGATATTATTTTCCACAATCCATGTTTATTTAGCTTTGGTTATTAATTTACGTGAAATTTATTATTTTATTTTATTTTATTCAAAATATTAAAACCTTCTTCTTTTTTGGGTAGAAATTGAGGGGATCCACCCCTAAATCTTTATTCAGATAAATGACAGTAACTGCATGGAAACATTGCATGCAAAGCCAACACCTACGGCATCCGCCAACAAATACATATTCAATTGAGACAGTGGTCACTCGAGAGGATGAGTGCCACGAGTACAATTAAATCTGTTGATGGGAAAATCCACCGAACAATAAATTTGTATAGATGAGATCAATGTTACAATGATCTTGAGTGATGACGATGAATGAAGGAAGTTTTGTGAAGCTTTCGCATCCATTGTGAGGATGACGATCTATCTCCTGGATGACGATCTGAACTGTACGACGATCTGACGATCTATCTCCTGGATGACGATCCGAACTGTGTGACGATATGACGATCTATCTCCTAGACGACGATCTATCTCTTGGATGACGATCTGAACTATCCTGGATGTCGACGAACTATTTGCTGACGACCTATTTTTTTGTCTACAACATGAACAGCTTGTCAAGGGGGGCCGGGCATGGGTCCGACCCGGTCCCCTCCGATGCTTAAGTTAGTCGCTTGGACCAAACTATAAACTTTGCATTATGGATGTTACGACTTCAAGATCGGCCCAGACGATCTAGGCCCACATGTCCAAAGCCCGAGTCTTGGCCCGTCGAATCTCCAAAATGAAGCCTAGTTTGCCAGTCTCGGGGAAGCTCGCCCAAGCAGAACGACAAGCTCGCCATCCGAATCAGAGGAGCCCTCTAGCAGATCGCACAAGCCTACGCTAGCTCTCCCCAGAGCAGCTCGCACCTAGAGCAGCTCGCCCCAGAGGAAGCTCGCCCAGATGTTGCTCTCCTAACAGTTCGCCCAAGGAGGAAGCCGACACGCCACTTGCACCACAGTCAGTTTCACTACAGACAAAGTCTGACAAAAGAGCACCTGGCCGCTTAGCCGCCTGACCGCCTGCTGAAAGCACGCCTAGCCGTTTCACCGCCAGACAGCCTAACAAAAGCGCCACCTGACATTTACGGCTCTGACCGCCTGACAAAGGCACGCCTGACATGTTCGGCCTTGACACAAACGGTCGGATCCCTGACACCCTGGCACCGCCAGCTCAGCAAAAGCAACTGAGTCCAGCAGTCTATAAATACCCCCTCACCTCCAAGCGAGAAAGGGTTTGGTTGGTTGAATGAATCGGTAACAAACTCCTAACGCATCTATTTTACATTCAAGGTCGAATATCCTCCACATATTCGTGCCGTTCACACTAGTCCGCCACGCAAGCGCCGATCTGCCTCTAAGATTGCCCTTCGTGTCTGACATT
The DNA here is from genome assembly GCA_030789695.1 of Scilla litardierei. Classification (NCBI taxonomy): domain Eukaryota; kingdom Viridiplantae; phylum Streptophyta; class Magnoliopsida; order Asparagales; family Asparagaceae; genus Scilla; species Scilla litardierei. The sequence goes on along the minus strand of CM061141.1, from coordinate 134,247,744 downwards.
CTCTTATCAGTCATCAACTGACTTAAGTATCGGAGGGGCTGCGGGCTGACAGCCGGTCCAGCCTTTCTGACGAGTTGTTCTTCTTGTTGGAAGTTCGCCCTAGCTGCCAGTGAACGCACTATCCGCGACGTCCTTCACCTATGGACGAGCGATCTTCACCATCCAGCAGATGACCTACTCCGTCTAACGGGCGACCTCGAGATCTCCATCTACAAATCTTCCTCAGGTCGTAGTTAGCCTTGCCATCCCTCCTAAACTTGTAACTAGCGTGCCCTTGGTTCCCAACATCAATACAAATTCATTGTTAGTGGATTCTACCATGCAACAATGGAGTATTGAGTTTTGGATTACCTCTTTGGGGGGTTTCCTCCCTCCCCCCTCTCTTGGAGAGTGTAGCTCCTTTTATAGGAGTAAGATGGCTAAGGCCTCTTGATGATGTCTCTTCATCTTCCACATAATGGCCTTAATGATGAAGACCTTTGACAAGCCTCATTAAAAATGATATTTATATAGAATATGGAGGGTTATCATGATGTAATGGCCAATTAAGAGTTGTAACTTCTACCTTTTGGTCTTCTTGCCTCTAGGTATTCTTAACTCTTGGTCTCCTTGAATTTACGGGAGAAGTCCAATAGTCCATGATGATTAATGTGAATTTATTCACGTAATAATTACCATCATCTCCCGATCTTAACCATGTGTTTGTTGAGGTCGGGTGATGTGAATAATATGCCCCAGTCGGCTCATGAAAAATAATACTCTGGATCACATAACCAAGCAATGAGAGTTAATACTCAAGTAAGCCGATCAATGAGTGCGAATGCTCATTTAGAAAAGTTCGCTGTTGAGAGCGATTGCACATAAGTCGGCCATTTGAGAGCGATTGCTCATTTAGAAAGATCGGCAATTTGATAGCGATTGCTCATTTAGATAGATCGGCCTGCAAGGACTCAAAAAATTGTCTTCAGCGTTAAACTTCATCAGCTCGCAAGAGCTTAAACTCTCGATCGTATAACCAAGGGGCTCGCGAAGGTTGATAAGATCGTCTTCGGCATTAAGCTTCCTCGACCGCGAGAGCCTTAGCTTCTGATTGTATAACCGAGGGGCTCGCGAAGGTTGATAAGATCGTCTTCGTCGTTAAGCTTCCTCGGCCGCGAGAGCCTTAGCTCTTGGTCGTATAACAGAGGAGCTCGCAAAGGTTGATTAGATCGTCTTCGGCGTTAAGCTTCCTCGGCCGCGAGAGCCTTAGCTCTTGGTCGTATAACCGAGGAGCTCGCAAAGGTTGATTAGATCGTCTTCGGCGTTAAGCTTCCTCGGTCGCGAGAGCCTTAGCTCTTGGTTGTGTAACCGAGGGGCTCACAAAGGTTGATTAGAACTTGTTCGGCGTTAAGCTTTCTCGTTCACGAGAGCCTTAGCTCCCGGTCATATAATTGAGGGGCTCGCAAATAGTTGTAGATCGTCTTCAGAGTTAAGCTTCCTTGGCCGCGAGAGCCTTAACTCTCGGTCGTATAACCGAGGGGCTCACGAAGGATTTACTTGGCTTGTGAACCTGCACACTTAAATAAAGTGGAGAGTATTGTCGATCAAATGCCCTCTTAGGGTGCACTTGTCGAAAGTGAGTCAGCTCATCAAGAATCCGTTAGTTTAACAAAAAAATCAAAATGAACTGTGGAATTTGATTGGTTGGTTTTTGGTTTACACATAGTACCTCTTCCAAGATATTTGAGTGTGCTCTATCATCTTTGATGGGTCCTTTTGCTTAGGTTGTCTTGGACTGGTTTGTTGAGTATTGGTGTTTCATACCAATCTTATTTTTTTGATGATGACAACATTATGTTGTTGCTAATGAATCTCATGTGTTAGTCTCTCAGTTTATTTCAAGGATATCTTTCTTGGAGACTAATCACATGGTGTAAGGATTGACATCTTGTGAAGAAGAGCCAAAGTTTGGACTCAAGGAGTGCCAAAGCTTGGAGATGATGGAGAGAAATCAAGGCATCAAGATTGAAGACTTAGACTCTTATGAAAGCATTGTAATCCATGTAATTTACTTTATTGATTTCTCTCTCTTTTGTGTCTAGGGTTGATGTATTGCTTTCTCTCTCTTTTGTGTCTAGGGTTGATGTAATGCCTTGCTAGATGGTTTGCTCATTCATGCTCATGCATTCAACCATCTTAGTGAACATTAGGATTATCATAGAATCCAACCCAATAGGTTCACTCCTTCGGTCAGTCGTCTGTTGAGGGAAACACAGCCGACTGGGTGATTTCCAGTCGCCTGTAGATCCTTCTACAGTCGCCTGATTTGCACAGCTCAAGTCAACATTTCAATTGAATCAAACTTGGGCTTTACGCACAGTCGCCTGTCGATCAGATTTTCAGTCGCCTGTATATTTACAGTCGCCTGATATTTGGCCACCAGTAGCCTGTCTAGCGTAAGTGAAATCTCTGCATCTGTCTGTCTTCTCTCCATACTTTACAGTAGTCGACTGATGAAGAATGTACAGTCGCCTGACTATTCGACAGCCGACTGTAGTATTAACATCAGTCGCCTGTGCGAAGAATTGGAGAAAGAGTGCAGCTCTCTGTTTCGTTCCATCCCCTGCAGCAGTCGTCTGCTGAAGGTTTAACGGGCGCTTGTCCTGTTTGTCAGTCGACTGTATTGACTTCGTCAGTCGACTGTCCTGGCTCAGATTATAGCCGTTGGATATTTTCTAGCCGTTGATCAGTCGACTGTCTTATGATCATCAGTCGACTGTTCCTGTCGTTTTCACCCTTTTTCTAGCCGTTGCAGATTTGATTTTTTGGCTGTTTCTTTGGGTTTTTGGGCTGGATATAGGATTCCTATATATATGAGTGTGCTGTCTTTGCTTAAACTTCTTTATTGATTCTTGATTACTCTTGACTCTATTGAAAATCTCAAGAGATCTTTAAGCCACTCTCAAGCTCCCTCATTTCCCTCTATTGAGCATTTCATCTTCCTTCATGCATTGAAGTCCAGCTCAAGGGAAATCATCCAAGTGCTCTCAAGCATATTCCAACACTTGGAGATCCTCTTCCATGCCTTGCATTCATTCATGAGTAAGCATCTCAAGGCATATGTAAGAGTATTTACTTTACAGGGTGTAATTTGTTTTCCTATTTCTCTTTGTGGGATTAGGATACTCTCTTTGTGGGAGTTTCTCTCTTTGTGGTAGGTTGTCTCTTTGTGGGACTAGGAAATTCTCTTTGTGGGAATTAACTCTCTTTGTGGGAGTTCTAGTGTCCTAGTGTAGGGCTAACCCTAATTCTCTGAGTGGGAGTTAGTGATTCTCTGTGTGGGAGTCTTAATCCTTGTGTAGGATTGGTTGAGTCCTTGTGTAGGGCATAAATCCTCTTTGTGGGGGTATATCCTTGTGAGATTTGTATTCACTTCTCTGTGTGGGAATATAGTGAATATTGGTGTGGCTGGATGTACCCAAGTTTGGGGAACCAGTGTAAACCTTTGTGTTTGCGTTTGGATTGATTGTGCCATCTAATTCCTCTTGCATTTATACTTCCGCATTTGCAAGTTAAATTTTATTTGGTCAATTTTATTGCCTTTACACTATTCACCCCCCTCTAGTGTGTGTTGTTAGTATTGCAAGGGTTAGACGATCCCTACAATTGGTATCAGAGCGAGGTTAAAGCATACTGCAACGATGGCATTCAACACCTCATCCGCGTCTCATGAAGAAGGTCACTCAACCGTTCGACCCCCGCTCTTGAATAGAACCAACTACCCAAGTTGGAAGATCAGAATGATGATCTACATGGAGGGTCAAGACCTATGAGACATCACGGAGGTGCCATTTGAGAAGCCCACTACTCATGCGGCTTCAAGGACAAAGGCGAAAAAGGACTCAATCAAGTTCAATGCGAGAGATATGAATGCATTACATTGCGCTCTCTCTTCTAGTGAGTTCAACCGCATCTCCATGTGCAAAACAGCGAATGATATTTGGCACACCTTGGAGATTTGTCATGAAGGGACAACGAAGGTAAAGAAATCTAAACAAACTGTGTTTAGATCTAAATATGAAATGTGTAAGATGCAGGAAGGCGAAAGTATTTCAGAGATGTTCACAAGGTTTACCGATATTGTGAACGCTTTGGAGGGGCTCGGGAAGATGATGTCCCAAGAGGATCGTGTTGAGAAGATCCTAGACTCTCTTACACCTCGTTGGGAGTCAAAGGCCAACAGAATTTTGGAGTCATATGACACGTCCAAATTTACCGTTGAGGAGTGCATTGGAAATCTCATGGCGTATGAAGTGAAGCTTCAACACAAGAAGGAGATTCAACCAACAAAGCCCGAGAAGCTAGAGAAGCCAAAGGGGGTTGCATTCCATGCCAAGGAGGAGCCAATCAAGTGGAGGAGGAAATTCCTTCGAGAAGCTCCTAGCGAAGAAGATGAGCAAGAAGATGCAAGTGGAGAAGAAATTAAGGATCTTACCGAGCAATTCAAAGCTTTCCTCAAATGCAAGCAAGGTAAGTCTTTATCAAAGTTTGCCTCCAATTCTAACAAGGTTCCTACTTGTTACACTTGCAGTGGAAAAGGTCATTTGTCCACCGAATGCCCTTCCAAACCCACTAAAGAAACTTACAAGGGTAAAGGGAAGAAGCATTGGAAAGGGAGGTCCAAGTCCAAAAATCACAAGAATGGACTTGTCGGGACCTTTGATGATTCGAGTGAGGACACTTCTAGTAACGAAGAAGATGATACAAAGGAGAATGCTCACGCATGCTTTGTAGCCATGGATGTTCCTACTCCAATCCCCTCCGGATTAAACGAAGAAGAGTTGGATGCTTGGCTTGACGCATACAATTCCTATGAGGATTCGCGCCTCACGGCTAAGGAGGAGAAGTCGTCATCAAGGTCTTACAAGGATGATGATGATGATGTTGTTGAGATCGAGGAAGAAAATATCTCATATGAGGAGCTCAAGATCAAATTTGACTTGGCCTCCGAAAAGGCTAGTAAGTGCATCAACTCTTACAATATATTAAAAGCAAAATATAAGATTGCTAAGAGTAGAATGCATAAACTAGTTATTGCAAGTGTAGTTCATGATGGAAGACATGTTTATGACACTTGTGAGAGAGAGACACTTCTCTCTCAAGTTAAGGAATTGAGCATTTCTAATGAAAATCTCATTGCTCAAAACCTTAGCTTAGATGCTCACATTCAACAACTTACGTTGAAATGTGAAGAGGAATCCCGGAAGCTCATAAGCTTTGTGTATTCTAGGGATTCACTCCACTATTTGTTAGAAAAATAACATCCGGCAAATCATAGACGAGGTTTGGGTTATATTCAAAATGTGGTTCCCAAACCCACCTCTAATTCCTCTTTTGGTGCAAATTCAATAAATATTGCTAAAGCACCTAAGAAGAATCACCATGCTTTCTTGTACAACAATAACACCAATAAGAAGCATGTAGATCACAAGGTGATGAGGAAGAATGAAGAATCTTCATTTTTTGCTAAGAAACAAAATCCTCATTCTTTGCATGCTAAGAAATTTGTTTCTACACCTAAGCATGTCACATCCTTCCATCTTGCTAAGGCAAAACCATTGCCTAGGAAATCCTTGAGATTATGGATTCCCACTAAGGCTAGTGTGCAAGAGAGAGATAGTTACATCAACTCTCTAGTTAGGGATGTGATCACCTCGTGTGATTATGTTAGGAAATCAAACTCCTCTTGGGTTTGGTTACCTAATGTTTAGGTTCCTCACACATTTGCATATTGCATGGGTATTGTGCTTCTATGTTTATTTTAAGCATACCCATTGATTGTGTGTGTTTCATGATTGTGAAAATATTTTTCAAATTTATTTCTTTTCATGAAAATTGGGACATTGGGGTTTATTGACTAGCATGCATGATCCATGTGTATGTCAATAGGGGAGTTAATATATTATATGTTTAAATTAATTTAAGACATATTTTAACTCTCATTTCGGAGGTTATTTGAGATCATTATTTATATTTGGTTATTTTGGGTCTCAAACCAAACCTCTTGTTTATTGCCAACTTGTTTCATGTCTCATTATTTTTGGCAATATCCGTGTGTATCTTTGAAGCTTGATTTCTTTTTCTATATCTATTGATTTGATACACATTTGGCCCATGGCTCCATTAATTAAATGGTATTAGATCCTAGAAGTCAAAAGTTGACCATTTCTATGATCTAGGGGGAGCATCGGATAGTGAATTGATACCCACTAAATTTTATATTTGGTATCATACATATCTTTCTTTTCTTGCATATTGTCACATCTTGGTTAAGATGACAAAGGGGGATATTTTTTGATGTCCACCTTTTTGACGATGTCAAGGGGGAGAGATATATGCATTATGTGATCATATCTATAGAGGGAGAGATATATACATATGCATATGGGGAGAGATATCTCTATAGGGAGAGATATATGGGTTTAGATAAACCTTTCATGTTTGCATGCCTTTATTCTTTGCAATTGGTTTATGTAATTCATGCCTATTGTATGTCACCTTGTTGCTATTGATATTATGAGTATTTACCTTTGTGTAGCTCATTATATAATTGGTGCATATAAGTAGGGGGAGATCATTAGCATTGTGCTTTAATTATTTATGATTTACATAATGTGTGTCATCATCAAAAAGGGGGAGTTGTTGAGTATTGGTGTTTCATACCAATCTTATTTTGATGATGATCACAACATTATGTTGTTGCTAATGAATCTCATGTTTTAGTCTCTCAGTTTATTTCAAGGATATCTTTCTTGGAGACTAATCACTTAGTGTAAGGATGGATATCTTGTGAAGAAGAGCCAAAGTTTGGACTCAAGGAGTGCCAAAGCTTGGAGATGATGGAGAGGAATCAAGGCATCAAGATTGAAGACTTAGACTCTTATGAAAGCATTGTAATCCATGTAATTTACTTTATTTCTTTCTCTCTCTTTTGTGTCTAGGGTTGATGTAATGCCTTGCTAGATGATTTGCTCATTCATGCTCATGCATTCAACCATCTTAGTGAACCTTAGGATTATCATAGAATCCAACCCAATAGGTTCACTCCTTCGGTCAGTCGTCTGTTGAGGGAAACACAGCCGACTGGGTGATTTCCAGTCGCCTGTAGATCCTTCTACAGTCGCCTGATTTGCACAGCTCAAGTCAACATTTCAATTGACTCAAACTTAGGCTTTACGCACAGTCGCCTGTCGATCAGATTTACAGTCGCCTGTATATTTACAGTCGCCTGATATTTGACCACCAGTCGCTTGTCTAGCGTAAGTGAAATCTCTGCATCTCTCTGTCTTCTCTCCATACTTTACAGTAGTCGACTGATGAAGAATGTACAATCTCCTGACTATTCGACAGCCGACTGTAGTATTAACATCAGTCGCCTGTGCGAAGAATTGGAGAAAGAGTGCAGCTCTCTGTTTCGTTCCATCCCCTGCAGCAGTCGTCTGCTGAAGGTTTAACAGGCGCTTGTCCAGTTTGTCAGTCGACTATATTGACTTCGTCAGTCGACTGTCCTGGCTCAGATTATAGCCGTTGGATATTTTCTAGCCGTTGATCAGTCGACTGTCTTATGATCATCAGTCGACTGTTCCTGTCGTTTTCACCCATTTTCTAGCCGTTGTAGATTTGATTTTTTGGTTGCTTCTTTGGGTTTTTGGGCTTGATATAGGATTCCTATATATATGAGTGTGTTGTCTTTGCTTAAACTTCTTGATTGATTCTTGATTACTCTTGACTCTATTGAAAATCTCAAAAGATCTTTAGGCCACTCTCAAGCTCCCTCATTTCCCTCTATTGAGCATTCATCTTCCTTCATGCAATGACGTCCAGCTCAATGGAAATCATCCAAGTGCTCTCAAGCATATTCCAACACTTGGAGATCCTCTTCCATGCCTTGCATTCATTCATGAGTAAGCATCTCAAGGCATAGGTAAGAGTATTTACTTTACAGGGTGTAATTTGTTTTCCTATTTCTCTTTGTGGGATTAGGATACTCTCTTTGTGGGAGTTTCTCTCTTTGTGGTAGGTTGTCTCTTTGTGGGACTAGGAAATTCTCTTTGTGGGAATTAACTCTCTTTGTGGGAGTTCTAGTGTCCTAGTGTAGGGCTAACCCTAATTCTCTGAGTGGGAGTTAGTGATTCTTTGTGTGGGAGTCTTGATCCTTGTGTAGGATTGGTTGGGTCCTTGTGTAGGGGCATAAATCATCTTTGTGGGGTATCTCCTTGTGAGATTTGTATTCACTTCTCTGTGTGGGAATATAGTGAATATTGGTGTGGCTGGATGTACCCAAGTTTGGGGAACCTAGGTAAATCTTTGTGTTTGCGTTTGGATTGATTGTGCCATCTAATTCCTCTTGTATTTATAATTCCGCATTTGCAAGTTAAATTTTATTTGGTCAATTTTATTGCCTTTACACTATTCACCCCCCTCTAGTGTGTGTTGTTAGTATTGCAAGGGTTAGACGATCCCTACAATTGGTATCAGAGCGAGGTTAAAGCATACTGCAACGATGGCATTCAACGCCTCATCCGCGTCTCATGAAGAAGGTCACTCAACCGTTCGACCCCCGCTCTTCAACGGAACTAACTACCCAAGTTGGAAGATCAGAATGATGATCTACATGGAGGGTCAAGACCTATGAGACATCACGGAGGTGCCATTTGAGAAGCCCACTACTCATGCGGCTTCAAGGACAAAGGTAGAGAAGGACTCAATCAAGTTCAATGCGAGAGCTAAGAATGCATTACGTTGCGCTATCTCTGCTAGTGAGTTCAACCGCATCTCCATGTGCAAAACGGCGAATGATATTTGGCACACCTTGGAGATTTGTCATGAAGGGACAACGAAGGTAAAGAAATCTAAACAAAATGTGTTTAGATCTAAATATGAAATGTTTAAGATGCAGGAAGGCGAAAGCATTTCAGAGATGTTCACAAGGTTTACCGATATTGTGAACGCTTTGGAGAGACTCAGGAAGACGATTTCCCAAGAGGATCGTGTTGAGAAGATCCTAAACTCTCTTACACCTCGTTGGGAGTCAAAGGCCAACGGAATTTTGGAGTCATATGACACGTCCAAATATACCGTTGAGGAGTGCAATGGAAATCTCATGGCGTATGAAGTGAAGCTTCAACACAAGAAGGAGATTCAACCAACAAAGCCCGAGAACCTAGAGAAGCCAACGGGGGTTGCATTCCATGCCAAGGAGGAGCCAATCAAGTGGAGGAGAAAATTCCTTCGAGAAGCTCCTAGCGAAGAAGATGAGCAAGAAGATGCAAGTGGAGAAGAAATTGAGGATTTTGCCGAGCAATTCAAAGCTTTCCTCAAATGCAAGTAAGGTAAGTCTTTGTCAAAGTTTGCCTCCAATTCTAACAAGGTTCCTACTTGTTACACTTGCAGTGGAAAAGGTCATTTGTCCACCGAATGCCCTTCCAAACCCACTAAAGAAACTTACAAGGGTAAATGGAAGAAGCATTGGAAAGGGAGGTCCAAGTCCAAAAATCACAAGAAGGGACTTGTCGGGACCTTTAATGATTCGAGTTAGGACACTTCTAGTAACAAAGAAGATGATACAAAGGAGAATGCTCACGCATGCTTTGTAGCCATGGATGTTCCTACTCCAATCCCCTCCGGATTAAACGAAGAAGAGTTGGATGCTTGGCTTGACGCATACAATTCCTATGAGGATTCGCGCCTCACGGCTAAGGAGGAGAAGTCGTCATCATGCTCTTGCAAGGATGATGATGATGATGTTGTTGAGATCGAGGAAGAAAAGATCTCATATGAGGAGCTCAAGATCAAATTTGACTTGGCCTCCGAAAAGGCTAGTAAGTGCATCAGCTCTTACAATAGATTAAAAGCAAAATATAAGATTGCTAAGAGTAGAATGCATAAACTAGTTATTGCAAGTGTAGTTCATGATGAAAGGCATGTTTATGACACTTGTGAGAGAGACACACTTCTCTCTCAAGTTAAGGAATTGAGCATTTCTAATGAAAATCTCATTGCTCAAAACCTTAGCTTAGATGCTCACATTCAACAACTTACGTTGAAATGTGAAGAGGAATCCCGGAAGCTCATAAGCTTTGTGTATTCTAGAGATTCACTCCACGATTTGTTAGAAAAATAACATTCGACAAATCATAGAGGATGTTTGGGTTATATTCAAAATGTGGTTCCCAAACCCACCTCTAATTCCTCTTTTGGTGAAAATTCAAGAAATATTGCTAAAGCACCTAAGAAGAATCACCATGCTTTCTTGTACAACAATAACACCAATAAGAAGCATGTAGATCACAAGGTGATGAGGAAGAATGAAGAATCTTCATTTTTTGCTAAGAAGCAAAATCCTCATTCTTTGCATGCTAAGAAATTTGTTTCTACACCTAAGCATGCCCCATCCTTCCCTCTTGCTAAGGCAAAACCATTGCCTAGGAAATCCTTGAGATTATGGATTCCCACTAAGGCTAGTGTGCAAGAGAGAGATAGTTACATCAACTCTCTAGTTAGGGATGTGATCACCTCGTATGATTATGTTAGGAAATCAAACTCCTCTTGGGTTTGGTTACCTAATGTTTAGGTTCCTCACACATTTGCATATTGCATGGGTATTGTGCTTCTATGTTTATTTTAAGCATACCCATTGATTGTGTGTGTTTCATGATTGTGAAAATATTTTTCAAATTTATTTCTTTTCATGAAAATTGGGACATTGGGGTTTATTGACTAGCATGCATGATCCATGTGTATGTCAATAGGGGAGTTAATATATTATATGTTTAAATTAATTTAAGACATATTTTAACTCTCATTTCGGAGGTTATTTGAGATCATTATTTATATTTGGTTATTTTGGATCTCAAACCAAACCTCTTGTTTATTACCAACTTGTTTCATGTCTCATTGTTTTTGGCAATATCCGTGTGTATCTTTGAAGCTTGATTTCTTTTTCCATATCTATTGCTTTGATACACATTTGGCCCATAGCTCCATTAATTAAATTGTATTAGATCCTAGAAGTCAAAAGTTGACCATTTCTATGATCTAGGGGAAGCATGGGATAATGAATTGATACCCACTAAATTTTATATTTGGTATCATACATATCTTTCTTTTCTTGCATATTGTCACATCTTGGTTAAGATGACAAAGGGGGATATTTTTTGATGTCCACCTTTTTGACGATGTCAAGGGGGAGAGATATATGCATTATGTGATCATATATATAGGGGGAGAGATATATACATATGCATATGGGGAGAGATATCTCTATAGGGAGAGATATATGGGTTTAGATAAACCATTCATGTTTGCATGCCTTTATTCTTTGCAATTGGTTTATGTAATCCATGCCTATTATATGTCACCTTGTTGCTATTGATATTATGAGTATTTACCTTTGTGTAGCTCATTATATAATTGGTGCATATAAGTAGGGGGAGATCATTAGCATTGTGCTTTAATTATTTATGATTTACATAATGTGTGTCATCATCAAAAAGGGGGAGATTGTTGAGTATTGATGTTTCATACCAATCTTATTTTGATGATGATCACAACATTATGTTGTTGCTAATGAATCTCATGTTTTAGTCTCTCAGTTTATTTCAAGGATATCTTTCTTGGAGACTAATCACTTGGTGTAAGGATGGACATCTTGTGAAGAAGAGCCAAAGTTTGGACTTAATGAGTGCCAAAGCTTGGAGATGATGGAGAGCAATCAAGGCATCAAGATTGAAGACTTAGACTCTTATGAAAGCATTGTAATCCATGTAATTTACTTTATTGCTTTCTCTCTCTTTTGTGTCTAGGGTTGATGTAATGCCTTGCTAGATGGTTTGCTCATTCATGCTCATGCATTCAACCATCTTAGTGAACATTAGGATTATCATAGAATCCAACCCAATAGGTTCACTCCTTCGGTCAGTCGTCTGTTGAGGGAAACACAGCCGACTGGGTGATTTCCAGTCGCCTGTAGATCCTTCTACAGTCGCCTGATTTGCACAGCTCAAGTCAACATTTCAATTGACTCAAACTTAGGCTTTACGCACAGTCGCCTGTCGATCAGATTTTCAGTCGCCTGTATATTTACAGTCGCCTGATATTTGGCCACCAGTCGCCTGTCTAGCGTAAGTGAAATCTCTGCATCTCTCTGTCTTCTCTCCATACTTTACAGTAGTCGACTGATGAAGAATGTACACTCTCCTGACTATTCGACAGCCGACTGTAGTATTAACATCAGTCGCCTGTGCGAAGAATTGGAGAAAGAGTGCAGCTCTCTGTTTCGTTCCATCCCCTGCAGCAGTCGTCTGCTGAAGGTTTAACGGGCGCCTGTCCTGTTTGTCAGTCGACTGTATTGACTTCGTCAGTCGACTGTCCTGGCTCAGATTATAGCCGTTGGATATTTTCTAGCCGTTGATCAGTCGACTGTCTTATGATCATCAGTCGACTGTTCCTGTCGTTTTCACCCTTTTTCTAGCCGTTGCAGATTTGATTTTTTGGCTGTTTCTTTGGGTTTTTGGGCTGGATATAGGATTCCTATATATATGAGTGTGCTGTCTTTGCTTAAACTTCTTTATTGATTCTTGATTACTCTTGACTCTATTGAAAATCTCAAGAGATCTTTAAGCCACTCTCTAGCTTCCTCATTTCCCTCTATTGAGCATTCATCTTCCTTCATGCATTGAAGTCCAGCTCAAGGGAAATCATCCAAGTGCTCTCAAGCATATTCCAACACTTGGAGATCCTCTTCCATGCCTTGCATTAATTCATGAGTAAGCATCTCAATGCATAGGTAAGAGTATTTACTTTACATGGTGTAATTTGTTTTCCTATTTTTCTTTGTGGGATTAGGATACTCTCTTTGTGGGAGTTTCTCTCTTTGTGGGAGGTTGTCTCTTGTGGGACTAGGAAATTCTCTTTGTGGGAATTAACTCTCTTTGTGGGAGTTCTAGTGTCATGGTGTAGGGCTAACCCTAATTCTCTGAGTGGGAGTTAGTGATTCTCTGTGTGGGAGTCTTGATCCTTGTGTAGGGCATAAATTCTCTTTGTGGGGTATCTCCTTGTGAGATTTGTATTCACTTCTCTGTGTGGGAATATAGTGAATATTGGTGTGGCTGGATGTACCCAAGTTTGGGGAACCTGGGTAAATCTTTGTGTTTGCGTTTGGATTGATTGTGCCATCTAATTCCTCTTGCATTTATAATTCCGCATTTGCAAGTTAAATTTTATTTGGTCCATTTTATTGCCTTTACACTATTCACCCCCCTCTCTAGTGTGTGTTGTTAGTATTCCAAGGTTTAGACGATCCCTACATGGTTGTCTCTAAGCTGGCCCCTTATTTTGCACAGAAGCTCAGCTCGGATGGCTTGGACGGGAGCCAAAACAGCTCGCAAGCTCGAGAGATGCATAAGAGCAGATTTGCAAGCACTGAATGTTTAGTTTGCATGCCCAGAAAGGGGAGATCGGTATGCACAATAGCTCGGCATATTTCAAAGCTCGGATGGTGTCATCGACCATCAGCTCAGCAATAGTCTCTTCAAGAGAGTCTTCACCATCCTCCCAGCTTGGAGGGAAAATCCTAGTTCTGCGATCGGCGCCCAGATAGCTCGGACATGGAGATATCCGTACTAAATATGCTCGGTCAAATGGGATCCTCACCTCGGCAAACTCGTTTAAACAAGGGACGAAGAAAAGGGGCTCCGATCTTGGGCGAAGTGTGGATGAAGCGCGATGACTGAGAGCAATTCCAACCCATCGACATATCTTCAATTTGGAGACCAAATGCTCTCCAACCCGACTTCAAAATGAAGCCAGGAATGCCGAAGGTGAACAGTGCCCCTTCAAATTTGAAGGGCCACTATTCACCCCTTCAAAATTAAACCCCCATGTTTTTACCTTTTTAACCCTTTGTTAAATTATGTATGATTATTTGTAACTAAAGTATTTTACAAACCACATTACGAAATTTAATAATTTTAGTATCGTTGAAAATATCTCAATTATACCTACAAAATGAGACCAATATTGGATATTTTTCGAGCAAATTTAAAATATTTATAATATAACAAGAAATACTAAATACTTAAAAATTAAAAAATTAACAAAGAGAAATAATGTATTAGATTATCCCATTTTAATGATAAATATTTTTCATTAGTAAAGCTTAAACAAAAAGAAAATATGATTTGAAGATGGTGGGTTGGAGTTGCACATCCTTCAAAATGGCATCTTTTAGAGATATTCCATTTTGAAGGGGGGTTTTTATAGATTTGGGTTGGAGTTGGTCTGAGTGACGCCTAACGAGGGCGAAGTCGGCTGAATATGGCTAAGCAAGTTCGGCATATAGTGCTCGATGAGTCTTACGTGGTGCGGCTTCGCCTTCGATATTGGTGGATTCTGGGTACTCGGGACCGAAGCTTCTTATTTGAAGGTCGGATCATCGTCAAATGCATATCTGAAGGTCGGAGCTCCTTAGCTCAATCGGGTGAGTTCTGTAACTCGACCGAATGGAATCGGAGCATACACGTTGTGAGAGACGACCTTGATGCACAAGATTGAATGGAATCAGATAGGATGCTCGAGTACTGCTTGGGCGTAGCTCAAACGGGGCCTTGGGTGAAGCTCGAATCCGATTGGTCGAAGCTCAAATCCAATTACCCTGCATCTCAACTTATTGAACCAAATTGAATGTGATCAGTAGTTGAAACGAAATCAAATAGGAGTATTTTAGATTTAAGAGCTTGCATTAACATCAGCACCCAGAGACCTTCATTATCAGCCACATTAACATCAACACACAGAGACCTCTGATTCATTCAAGGTGAAGGTGCTTGCATGTAAGGACTCGGCCTTGTTGCATCCTGTGGATAGCAAACAACACTAGAAGGTGGGTTGAATAGTGTTGTATGAATAAAAACTTTTTCGTAAATTACAAACAGAATAAATAAAATTCCTTTCAATGTTGCCTAAGGAACCAAGTAGAGTGATCTACGCTTGGTCCGTAATCAACATGATGATCTTCAAATAAATATGAGGTGATATACCAATGATTGAGATCAAAAGAGTAAGAAAAATAAATCTCACAGCGGAATGAAATAAAAGCTTGCAATTAATGAGCAAGAATATATTACCACGTGATTGCAAGAGACATATACTTTAAACAATAAATAAATGAGCGTAACGTAATAACCAATAAATAATCACAGAAATTCACACAGAGAGACAAGCGATTTTATCCTGGTTCCCCACCTGGGTACATCCAGTCCCTGACCATTACAGATCGAGATTAAATCCACTATTGCCTTAGCAATACAATTACCTAGCTTCACTCGCTAGGATTTCTAATGACCTAGTTCCACCACTATGATTTCCAACCACCTAGTCTCAACTAGGATTTACAACACCACCACCTAGCCTTAGCTAGGATTTCCAACACCCTTATCTCCAAGGGACTCAAAGTAAGATCAAATCCAATTCACCACAATAAATTAGTGGAAATTGGTTTTACACCCAATAATTCTATAGCCAAGAAGAATGTGTAATTATGCTTTATGTTGCTAAAGAATTAATCTTTTCTTTGATCACACAAAGAATATTAGATGATTCAATGTGATCAAGAAAATTTCGTTGCTTTAAAATCCTTTAAGAATATTCAAAAATAAAGTAGAAAGGATTTTGAAAAACAACTTGCAATAGCCAAATAAAAGCGATCTTAAAGAAGATAAAAAAATACGCACAAAAATAAGATCAGAAATTAAAATAGTTTGGCTATGAAGAACTTGAGAGCGATGAGAATTTAAAGAGCTTGAATTGCTTGAGAGAATTTGAACTTTGCTCAAGAGTGATTGGTAAAGAAAATATCTCAAAAGCTCTCTATTTATATAGCTAAGAAGGGATTTGAAATAATTCAAATAAGGTTTGAATTCAGCCCAAAAAATATGCCTAGAATAAATGAGAGATCGAATCAAGGAATTCTGGTCGCACAGCTGGTAGTCGACTCCCAACTTTGGTAATCGATTCGTAGAGCAATTTCTAAAAAATTCTGCTACAGCTGGTAGTCGACTCCCAAGTTTGGTAGTCGACTCCCAGAGCAATTTTCTAAGAAAATCTGTTGCTGAAAGACAAGCAACTCCTGGGTGTTTGGAGGTTGACTCCTTCTTGAAAAATGATTTTCTCAAGAAGTTTTGCTCTCATATTATAGAAGATAAGTTTATATAATAGTAACATTAAATTAAAAACATTTTCAAAATTCTTTTGTGTGTGTGTGTGTGTGCACATATTCTTCTTGGCTTTGACATAATCCTAAGAAAATGAAAAAACACCTCACACACTATACACTATGAAGAGTTTGAAGCCATGGTTGAACTTGATCTTGTTGTATATGCATAGGCTTCATTTGAATTTGATCTCCACTTGTGCTTAAACTGAAGCTTCAGAATGTTGACGTGGAATGTGAGCTCAATCTATCTTCATCTTCTATGTGTGTAGTTATCGTTCTTCTTCTCGGAATATGCTTTGAGCTTCAATTAGCTTATTGTACAACCTACACACTTAAGCAATATAATTAGTGCACAATAATATTTGGTGTGATCATTATCAAAACCACTTGGGGGTGGGACTAGATTTCCCAACACTCTCCCCCTTTTGATGATGACACCCAAATGAAAACCATATAAATAATATGGCTTTGAAAACGATGAGTAAATGTACTTACTCCCCCTGCTTAGATGCGGTATGAGATCATATCATACTCCCCCTGCATCAACACTGGTTAGCAACATATTATCATTCATTCAAGTTTTTGCTTTTCACTTTTTCGCCCCATTGTCATCATACAAAAATATGATAGTAAACATACTAATTGTTTGTCCAGTGACAAATGAAAAAATATTTAACATACATGAAAATAATCAATCTTCCTTGAAAAAATCTGCATAAAAGAGTCAGTAGATAAGCCATGCAATTTCATTTTCAACCAAGCAAGTTATACGAGAGATATCAAGAAATAATAATAGGCTTGTCACAATAACTAAAGCGGTTTACGGATAGTGTATCTAGCATATCAAACATAAAGACATAAAAAAACATCACCTCACATGTGCAAAGTATTTAAGAATTATTATTGACCATTGTTTTAAAAATTATTAAGCATGTGATCAAATAATCTAAAAGGAACCATCGTTCTTCTTCTCCTTCTTCAGTTCCTTTATCTCATCAAGGATCTCTTTAAGAACTTTTTCAGTAATCTCATTTGTGCTCACCACCAAGTCAGATTCTCCACTTTGTTGTTGAGATCTTTGAAGCCATTGTCTTGCGAAATCTCCAACTTGTTAATCTTTTTCAGGAGCATATCCTGAAGCTCAATGACATAGGCAGGCACATCGTCAGAAGGGGAATGCTCTTCATCTTCATCTTTGATCCCTTCTTCTTCTCCCGTCTCTTCTTCTTCTTCTTCTTCTATGATTTTCTTACCTTTCCATCTCTCCGTAGCAGAACTCGATTCACACACTAACCTCTCCTCTGGAACATTATGGTCTAAGTCTCGATGAAGTCCCATACGGGCAAGAGTACGAACATCAAAAACAAGAGTTGGTTCTAAGACCTCAGATTCATTGTCCAAGGTGATCTCATATACCCTGAAGAGGATGGTAAGATAGTGGCCATGGGCTAAAGGAGTGTCAACTCTATTGGATAAGACAGAGTGGATATGGAGTCCATAATGATCCTAGCCCAGTTTACTTTAACGTTGCCAAGCATAGAATAGATGCACTAAGCCTGACGCTCAGAAAGAACGGCATGACTACCAGACTTTTGGGTGATGTTGTAGTACAAGATATTCGTTAGGATCCTAGCGGGATATCTAAGATCGATATTAAGCATTTTGGTGAGGAAATACCTTCCAGACAAGAACATCTTGTTCAAAATAGTTTCATCAACCATTTCAATCTCATCAAGGAGTTTCCAGGTGTAGGGAATTCCTAATGCTTGTCTTAAAGATCGAACAGTAATTTGGAGTTGAGTGTCCAAAACTTTAGTACGAAAGCGAGATTTGTTAAGATCAGCATCAATGTTGGCATAAAATAAGTGAACCAATCTGAGAAAGCATAGATATGAATTGTCCTTAGAGAATAAATTCAACAGATTTTGATATTCAGGATTGCTATTTATTCCATAATTTTCAACATCTTATAAATTGACAAATCTTTCAAGAAGAATTTGCCTTTTTAGAGATGCTCAGAAATTTGGCATATGAATTGGAATTAACAAGATATGGTTGAATCACTTCTCTTTCACTTAATGCATGAGAATTCATCTACTCTCCTTTTCTTGGAAACAATCACTTTCATAGGCATGCTTTATAGGAATTGAAATGGAATATTAAGGAGAGGGGGAAGAGATTACCTTGATGAAGGAAGTTTCCTTGAAGAAATGAGTAATCCTAAAGAGATTTAGGCTCCAAAAGAGGTGAGAACCAAGAGAACCAAAAAAATCTCAAATGAAGCTACCAATGGTGGTAGTCGGCTACCTAGGGTTTTAGAGTTGGGGGTTTAATAAAATGTTGATGAAGAGAATGATGAATTATGTCCATTGATCTAACGAAGCAATGCTTGATATCAAAATCGCTTATTGGGCATAAGTCATCTAGTGGATATGAACCCAATAAGGCTTGAAAAACCCACTTGGAGTTAGTCAAAAACAACACAAAATTTCGGCAGATACCACTCTATCAGTCGACTCCCTCCCTTGGTAGTCGACTCCCTCCTGGATTTGAGAGTTTTCTCATCCCAAGGGGATCCAATTTTTGTTAGATGAGTGTTTTGCCAAAATTTGAAAATTAAGTTATATAAAAATTAAAAACATACGTATATGAAGTCACTAAAAATAATAATAATAATTTTTAAACTTTTGTATACTTCTTACACACTTGTGAAGCGACGAAATTTAGATGTTTTTTCGCAATGTGCTGATTTTCGTTCCAAGTGTTGAACTGATGTCTTTTGCCTTCCTCCTTCGTTTAGAGTACCTGAAAACATGTAAACATTATGGCACTCTCATATTTTTGAGTCCAGAGGATTAGTTTGTAGGAAGCCAAACCCAATATGGTTTAGCTGCTTCAAGAGAAACATATTTATTATTTTTATTCAAATGAATATTTTGAATAAAATCAATTGCGTACCTTTGTTGCCTTTGATTGGTCTCATGCTTGGGAATCCATACGCTTAAGAATTTAGTGTTAGCATGATGCACCGTAGTATACTTATTCCTTTTCTTAGCATGATTAGAGTTATACCCAAGTCCAGTCTTACTAGATGATGCTTTCTGACTATCAACTAAGCTATCTAGTTTCCCTTTTCCTTTATTGAAATTTTCAATAATCTTCATAGTGGAGTCATATTTATCTTTAATAGACACTAGAAGATTATCTAAGCCTTCTATCTTTTTACTCATGGAATCAATATCCTTTTCAAGCAATTCATTTTCTCCTTTAAAACTATATTCTTTTTGAATAATTCTTCTTTATCTTTTGTATTTTTCTTAAGCTATTTAAGAGTTTTTCTATGCTCTCTAATGATTTTTCATGAAGCTCACAAAGTTCTTTATATGCACCCCTATAGTCCATATCTTCATCATCACTAGATAAAGTGTCATCTTCGCTAAATGATAAGTGATGGGTTGAGTTTACCTGAGAGGATGTGGAAGCCATGAAACACATATGAGCTCTTCTATCTCCTTTGTCATCGAATGAGGATGACGATTCGTCTGAGCTCGAGTCATCACTTTGGTCAAAGGCTGCATACGCTTCCTTTTTCGGTCGTCGGAACTTGTTACTTCTATTGCTCTTTTTCTCATTGTTTTCTCTGCTTTGGCCTCGATCTTTGCTATCTCTTTTGTTCTTCTCTAACAATCAGTCTCTTTTCACGTGTCCTTGTTTGTTACAGTCAAAACAGATAATGTTGTTAGTAGAACGAAAAGATCGTTTACCATACTTACTTGACATGAAGCCCTTGAAACTTTTCGAGATGAATGCAATATGTTCTTCTCTGTCAGTGTAGTCGGAGTCCTCTTCGTTGACGTTGAATGCTAGGTTCATTTTCTTTGGCTGTTCTTCTGCTTTCTTATCTTCTTCGAGTTCAATCTCATATGCCATAAGATTTTCCATTAATTCTTCAACAGTGGTTTCACTTATGTTATGAGCTTCTCGAATGGCCGTCATCTTTCCTTTCCATTCGGGTCTGAGCGATCTCAAGATCTTCATTACCTGATCATACTCAGATACATGTTTCCCTAACCATGCAAGCTCATTGGTTATGTTAGTGAAGCGAATATTCAGATCACTGATAGATTCGCTTTCTTCCATTTTAAAACTTTCAAATTTTGAATTGAGCAGATTAATATGAACCTCTTTTACCTTGGCCGTTTCCTCATGACTTACCTCAAGTGGGTGCAAGATTTGATGAGCAGTCATACACTGGGAGATTCGGTTGAATTTGGGTCCGGTTACAGCACAGAACAAAGAATTTATCGCTTTGGCATTTAGGTTGTGATCACTCCATATTTTACACCTTTTTTCTGCATGTTTTTCATGCCATTTCGATTGCTCATATTGCGATTTTCACGAGTATTCGACGATATTGCGTTACTTTTCACTATTTCTTGTTTTTGTCGGATTACAGGAAATATGGAGCGATCGGGAGCAAAAATGAGCTTAAGGGACTTGCACCCACTCCGGAGCGTCACCCAAGGCACTTTTGAGGGCTATTCGGCGATGAGAGACGGGTGGAAGAAGAAGAAACTCCGTAGGAGCAACGAGAAGGAGAAACAGAGAAGATTGGGCATCTACAGCATGCCACTCGACCGAGTGGAGCAGCCACTCGGCCGAGCAAGAAGACCACTCGGCCGACCAGACCGGACACGCTCCAACAGAAGGAATTGGGCGTGCACTCGGCCGATGGATGATATCCCACTCGGCCGAGTAAGAAGATCGCATCGCCCGAGTGGCATGAGAAATCCACCATCAAAAGAGGCCGACTTACTGGAAATGTACAGGCTTTTGACAGTTCTGACTCGGCCGAGTACCGAATGCCCCTCGGCCGAGTGAGTAAAGCCACTCGGCCGAGTTACCTCGAAGACAGGCCCCCAAGATCCCTGACTTACTGGAATTCTACAGGGTCTGTCACTCGGCCAAGTAGAGAAGCCCACTCGACCGAGTAGAGAAATCAACTCGGCCGAGTGATGCCGAGGACATGCAGCGCCCAGATTTTCAGACAGCCTCCCACTCTTTTGAAATCTGCTATCATTCCAGCAAGAAAAGTATTTTTCTCATATTTTTTATGGATAGTAAAATTCATAAAGATTCCAACGCCGCCAAGAACGCGCAAATCGGAGGTCGGATGAAATCTGGAGAATTTCTGCAAGTTGATGTTGCAGTGCTGAAATTTCTACTCGGCCGAGTCACATTTTCCACTCGGCCGAGTCGGCGACGGGCCCAGATTTTAAGTTGCGGTTTGGGCTGTTTTTGGGCACGAATTTGAGGGATTTTCTAGGGTTTCTTGCTAGGGTTTTGGGGGAGTATTTAAGGGTTTTGTAGCCACCATTAGAGGGGATCCCCCATGTTTTCTTAGGTTCCCAAAATGTTTTATTAGGGATTATTTTATAGGTTAGGCCATGCCCTAGGCCCTCTCTTGGATCTAAAAGCTTGTATTTGGATTGAAGATCTTCATCAAGCTAAGTATTTTGTTCTTCTTATTTAAATCTTTGTTTTTCTATCTTTTCATATGCAAGCAATGATTTTTATTGATTCTTATATCCTTATTGCTATGCTTGAGTAGATTGGTTGTTCTAGGGCATGGGGATGAACCCTATGGATCTAATTTCAGATTTGTAATGAATGAATTTTCAAATTGCTAGAATTGCTAGGAGGTTAGGTTGTGATTGATTTATTACGGATAGTTAGGGATTTTCATCGATTGGGGTTTGCAAGAGATTGGATTCTAATCGATGGGAAGGCCTAGATATTTAATTTAGGTTTACAATTGGGTTTCTCTAGATTTGGTTTGCAAGAGATTGGACCAAAGCTAGGATTTTTAATTGTAAATCTATACCCATATTCGTTTGCAAGAGATTGGACGAATACGAACTATCACAACCTAGATCGTAACTCGAGTTTGCACGAGAGTGGGCTCGAGGAGCGATTGAACGATGATGTCGATCTTCATGCTAGTGGCTTAGGTTAGGGTTTGCAAGAGATTGGGCTCTAATCTAGGTTGCTATAGACATGCAATAGCGCGAGAGCGTGAGCTTGGTTCTATATTCAGTTACGACTAGTTCACCTCAATGCAAGTCTAGTAATATTGAGATTCACTATTTACAATGATGTATGACGGTCCGTAGTGGGCATTTCCTAGCCCTAGACACTTTTATTATATTGTATTTGAATCGACATTTGACCGATTTCTCTATCTCCGACACCGACATCCATCACCATTGCCATTACATCATACCATAGCCATCTCCACCAATAAAACATTCGTAGTCGAGCCAACCTAGGATAGATTGGAGCCAACACCACCTCCTCGTGTTCGATACCTGCTCGTCGCTACACCGTGCGATTGCGGTAAGACTACAATCGTTCTCCGGGTGTATATCCGGGGCGCGACCAAGTTTTTGGCGCCGTTACCGGGGATTTATCTCCGTGCATTTGCGCCATACTAGGTTGTGCTCTTGGGTTACATTTTGGAGCGATCAAGTTTTTGGCGCCGTTGCCGGGGAGGTGTTTTTCGTTGGGTGCCAATTTGTCACAATTGGGTTGATTAGACTAAAAAAATTAAAAAAAAAGAAATTTTCACCCCCGCCACCATTACTACCATTTCTATATTCTTTTGTGCCACTGATATTTTTCTCCAGGTATTTATCTTTGTTTATCAGGTGTTATGGATGGTATTATGTGAATCACAGATTTTGAGGAGGAAGCATTTCAGAACTTATTGGAGGGCCTCTTGGAGTCAGTGAGGTTCATCAGTTTAGAGAGCATTACAACAGGTGATGCATTTGAGCTACGATTTGCAGATTTTGTTATGAACCGTGTTTCAGCTGCAGGAACAATTGAGGAGGACATCCATGTCAGTCTTGAGGGGGATAGACTATATTTTAGGATTGCTTGTGGGCATTCCCCTCCACATGATTCATCCCCACACGTTGACATACCTGAGCAGCCAGCATCACCATTCCAGCGAGAGCCTACATTGATAGTTGATGAGAAGGCAAATGAGCACACTGTCGAGCCAGAGCATGCTTTTGAGGATGCATCACACACGGAGCCAGAGTTTATCGCCGAGGAGGTCATACATCGGGACGAGGACATAGCCATTCATGATGATCCCGAGCACTATCCTCCACCATTAGAGCTCCCGCAGCCACCTCATCCTTCAACTGACGTCGAGGACTATCTCACAGAGCTTCCTGCTCCCACTCAGGAAGATATTTTTACCCGCTCTATTTCTGAATCATGTATTCCATTCGTTATTTATTTTGATTCAGATATTTTTGACACGTCATACCTTTTGCAGCACACATACGATTATGGACCGGAGGTATGCTTGGACGTGTCACAGTTCGACGAGCCTATCGAGGAGGTCCACACCTATGATCTAGATTTACCTGAGCAGCTGAGAGAGGATACCATGGAGACAGCTATCACGGCACGTGAGAATATTGGATTATTTCCATGGAAGTATCGTCCACCATCATTTATTCCATATATTTCTATAGACGATCCTCTTTGGGATACTTTTATTACGAGGGTGAATATTTTGCAGCGAACTGATGCATCCTATTCTCTGCAGGGTACAGGTGGAGTCCTTGTGGGAATGCTGGAGGATGCATTGCTGGAGTTCGTTGGAGTCCGTGGACACACGCATCTGGCGGAGCCACGGAAAGAGCAGTTGGAGCAGTTGCCTGCACCGGCAAAGATACTGGATCCGCCTTTTGCTATAGGTGATATCAATCCAGTAGTGTAGAAATTTTTATGCTTTGAATAAACACGAATTCTCTCGACAGCGAGAGGACCGTATAGATTTGCTTGAATAAATATCACCTCATATGACGGCAACAAAAATCTTTAACACCCCAAACCCATTATATATATTAATTCCCCTCTCCATATTTTGATACGCCACATCCTTTTTGCTCACCACCCATCGAGCATTTCTTTCAAGTGAATAATCACATTCTTATTCGTTTGACTCAATCTCGCTTAGCAAAGCCATGACATTTTTGATCGAGTCATTTGAATAGGATTGTTTGGTATAAGCTTGGGGGAAAGCGCTCTCATGCATCATTGTATGTGCATGTAGTTGCATTAGGATTTCATGTCATTCATTTCATCATTTTTCATTCACCCCCTTATTATTATCGTTGTTCCTCATATTCTTTCATTATGATCACATTGAGGACAATATGAAGTTTAAGCTTGGGGGAGTGCATTTCCATGCCATTTAGATGCATTAGTTGCATTTTTACTTTATTTTAGGATTTTTAAATTTTTTCAAAATTTTTGCATCATCTTTTTGATTTTTCCATCTTATTTTCCTTTTATGCGTGTTCATGCATCATATTGTGTGCTTGTTTTTTCTTTTCTTTCCTCTCTTTTATTTTATATCTTTATTTTCTTTTCCTCCTTTCGCTAGATTTGTTCCTTATGATGATGTCTCTTATTGCTTTGGCAACCATCACGATGCTTATTATTCCTTGCCATGCTACTTAGAGTATTTCATAGTCCTACTATCCATGTGCTTGCTTATATATTCTTTTGACGATTCCTCTATATGAATGCATGATATTAATTGAAGCTGAATGTATGGATTAGTGTTTGGTTTGCTTTTGTTGGAAGTGCTCCAAAATTCACGCATCAATTGTATAACGGAAGCATCTGCCTTATTATCTTATTCACCTTCTGTTGCATGCTTGATATGAAAGTACTCTTTACCGCTTGACTTCGCTTTTTATTGAGATGATTGAGAATATCCATACTTACATATGAGTTTTAGTTGAAGTATTATTTTATTGAACCGTTCTTGCACATCTTAGAGTGAACCGAGTGTTACATTATTTCTTTCTCCACATATATCTTTTTATTCTCTACATGTCACTTGAGTTCACCTCCTAAAGCTACTTATATCGCATCTATTTCCCAAAAATCCCCACAAAAGAAAAGTTAGCTCCAAAAAGTCCAAAAAGCCAAAAAGGAGCCAAAAACCAAAAATACAAATCATATAGCGCCTACAAAAAGCCAAAACGAAAAATGAGAAACAAAGTCCAAAAGAAAAAAAAAATATTTCTCTTTCTCAATATTGGAGCCACAAAATACTTGGGAAAACCAAGGCAAAAATCCCATTTTCCATTATCATATTCCTTTAGATGTGATGCCCCAAGCTAAGCTGGGGGGGGGGGGGGGGGTGGTGAATTCATTTGACCAAATGAGTGAGTATGACCTTAGAGTGGAGACGTGCATGAATGGGGATATTCGATAATGCTTAGACTTTGCAAAATATATTAGATATGTAGATTTTTCATGATTTGAAATAAATATGTGAATGCCATGTCTCTTATTCCATTCTCTATTGCATGCTTGGTGTGATTCTTATATGCTTCAGTTATAACTCTTGATTGAAAAGTGCATTGCCAACATTTGTATATTAAATCCTATGAAATGCGTGACGTGGATATGAATTGATTGTATGAATTTAGAGAATCCCTTTTGTTGTTCTTAAAAACTTGCAAGAACCATGTTTATGTAAGATTTGAAATCCTTATAGCATGTGATTCGTATTTTCCAAGTTGTCGTGATGTGTAGCTTATGGCTTGAGATCTGAAAGAAGAATCTAGCGACCCCTTCCACCTCATGCTCTTTTTTTATTTCATTTTCTTTATTTTCATCTCCCGAGTCCGTCTCTCTACTTATCTTCCTCGAGGACGAGTAAGAGGTAAGCTTGGGGGATTTTGATCACTCCATATTTTACACCTTTTTTCTGCATGTTTTTCACGCCATTTCGATTGCTCATATTGCGATTTTCACGAGTATTCGATGATATTGCGTTACTTTTCACTATTTCTTGTTTTTGTCGGATTTCAGGAAATATGGAGCGATCGGGAGCAAAAATGAGCTTAAGGGACTTGCACCCACTCCGGAGCGTCAGCCAAGGCACTTTTGAGGGCTATTCGGTGATGAGAGACGGGTGGAAGAAGAAGAAACTCCGTAGGAGCGACGAGAAGGAGAAACGGAGAAGATTGGGCATCTACAGCATGCCACTCGGCCGAGTGGAGCAGCCACTCGGCCGAGCAAGAAGACCACTCGGCCAACCAGACCGGACACGCTCCAACAGAAGGAATTGGGCGTGCACTCGGCCGAGGGATGATATCCCACTCGACCGAGTAAGAAGATCGCATCGCCCGAGTGGCATGAGAAATCCACCATCAAAAGAGGCCGACTTACTGGAAATGTACAGGCTTTTGACGGTTCTGACTCGGCTGAGTACCGAATGCCACTCGGCCGAGTGAGTAAAGCCACTCGGCTGAGTTACCTCCGAAGACAGGCCCCCAAGATCCCTGACTTACTGGAATTCTACAGGGTCTGTCACTCGGCCAAGTAGAGAAGCCCACTCGACCGAGTAGAGAAGTCAACTCGGCCGAGTGATGCCGAGGACATGCAGCGCCCAGATTTTCAGACAGCCTCCCACTCTTTTGAAATCTGCTATCATTCCAGCAAGCAAAGTATTTTTCTTATATTTTTTATGGATAGTAGAATTCATGAAGATTCCAACTCCGCCAAGAACGCGCAAATCGAAGGTCGGATGAAATCTGGAGAATTTCTGCAAGTTGATGTTGCAGTGCTGAAATTTCCACTCGGCCGAGTCACATTTTCCACTCGGCCGAGTCGGCGACGGGCCCAGATTTTAAGTTGCGGTTTGGGCTGTTTTTGGGCACGAATTTGAGGGGTTTTCTAGGGTTTCTTGCTAGGGTTTTGGGGGAGTATTTAAGGGTTTTGTAGCCACCATTAGAGAGGATCCCCCATTTTTTCTTAGGTTCCCAAAATGTTTTATTAGGGATTATTTTATAGGTTAGGCCATGCCCTAGGCCCCCTCTTGGATCTAAAAGCTTGTATTTGGATTGAAGATCTTCATCAAGCTAAGTATTTTGTTCTTCTTATTTAAATCTTTGTTTTTCTATCTTTTCATATGCAAGCAATGATTTTTATTGATTCTTATATCCTTATTGCTATGCTTGAGTAGATTGGTTGTTCTAGGGCATGGGGATGAACCCTATGGATCTAATTTCATATTTGTGATGAATGAATTTTCAAATTGCTAGAATTGCTAGGAGGTTAGGTTGTGATTGATTTATTACGGATAGCTAGAGATTTCCATCGATTGGGGTTTGCAAGAGATTGGATTCTAATCGATGGGAAGGCCTAGATATTCGATTTAGGTTTACAATTGGGTTTCTCTAGATTTAGTTTGCAAGAGATTGGACCAAAGCTAGGATTTTTAATTGTAAATCTATACCCGTATTCGTTTGCAAGAGATTGGACGAATACGAACTATCACAACCTAGATCGTAACTCGAGTTTGCACGAGAGTGGGCTCGAGGAGCGATTGAACGATGATGTCGATCTTCATGCTAGTGGCTTAGGTTAGGGTTTGCAAGAGATTGGGCTCTAATCTAGGTTGCTATAGACCGGCAATAGCGAGAGAGCGTGAGCTTGGTTCTATATTTAGTTACGACTAGTTCACCTCAATGCAAGTCTAGTAATATTGAGATTCACTATTTACAATGATGTATGACGGTCCGTAGTGGGGATTCCCTAGCCATAGACACTTTTATTATATTGTATTTGAATCGACATTTGACCGATTTCTCTATCTCCGACACCGACATCCATCACCATTGCCATTACATCATACCATAGCCATCTCCACCAATAAAACATTCGTAGTCGAGCCAACCTAGGATAGATTGGAGCCAACACCACCTCCTCGTGTTCGATACCCGCTCACCGCTACACCATGCGCTTGCGGTAAGACTACAATCGTTCTCCGGGTGTATATCCGGGGCGCGACCAAGTTTTTGGCGCCGTTGCCGGGGATTTATCTCCGTGCATTTGCGCCATACTAGGTTGTGCTCTTGGGTTACATTTTGGAGCGATCAGGTTGCCTGCTTTTTTCTCCTCTGAATACCATTTCTCCATCCCGGTGATCGGTGTTGTGTATTTTTTCTTCGTGAGTGTCCAAATGTCTATGTTAACTGACTGGATATGTATCATCGTGCAGATCTTCCAGTTGGCATAGTTTGTGCCGTCGAAGAGGGGTGGTCGTGTTGAGTATTGGAATTCTCCTTACTTGGTGTTGATGATGAGCAAACATAAATACTTGTGACTAATCCCCTATTTGCAGTTAATCCATTGCCTAAGCATATCATGAAGATCAATTAGCAATGGATGTCACTCAAGGATCAATCAAAGCATGAAAAGTGGATTGGATGATCAAAGATAGTGAATGAAGCTCCGAGAAGACTTCAAGCTCATTCTTTGGATAGAAGATAGGCTATTACAAGATGTAATCTTTTTATTCTCTTCTAGTATGTAGATTAGAAGTAGAACTATGTTGGAGCACACACACATCTTTATTTCTGTCCTAGTAAATCATTAGATCACATTACATTAGCCTCCAATTCACATTTCCAAAGCATGTGCATTTTGGGATTTCAACAGGCGACTGCTGAACGTTTTACAGTCGCCTGTCTAAAAACAGTCGCCTGTGATTTGTTCTACAGACGTCTGTTTTGCACATACTTTATCAGTTGGTTTTTGGGCTTTCAACTATAACTTTAGGCAGGCGACTACTGTACGAAACACGTGCGCCTATCCAAGTTACATGCGCCTGTGATTTGTTAGTCAGTCGCATGTCTCTCTCCTGGCCAAAGATCATTTTCTTCTTCATACAACCAGACGACTGATGTTGAATTGACAGTCGCTTGCCCAAGGCACAGGCGACTATGAATGCTTCAACAGTCGCTTGTCGATTCTTTCTCTGCTACTCTGCTCTCTAGAAAGTTTCACTTATTCTGGACAGATGACTAATGTTGGTTTCACAGTCGCTTACCCATGGCACAGGCGCCTGTGAGTTCCACATCAGTCGCATGTCCTGTCTTCCCAAAACTTTCTAAGTTTTCTCAGCTTACTCATGTTTCGTCCAGTCGCCTGTAGAAGGGTTATCAGTCGTCTGTTAGGTATACAGGCGCCTGTCAGTCCTTTATCAGTCGATTGTCCTATGTGGTAAGTTAATGTTTGAATTCTCACCTACCCTCTGACACAATGCAACAGTCGACTGTGGTTTCTTCACTAGACGACTGTCGAGTGTGTAAATTCTATCCGTTGGCTGTTTCTCCAAGGATTTCAAAAGGGGTTTGGGGGATTCTGTTTGAGGGTTTTAGAGAACCAATAAAGATGGCTTCTACTGTTCCATTTAGGGGTTACTCATCTACTTGATCATCTCGTGAAACCCTATAGCTTTCATCTTCAAGTTTTTCAAAGCTCTCAAATTCAAAAGCCCTAGATTTCCAATCTCATCCTCTCTTGCTCTCCAACCTAGAATCAAAGTGATATCCTCTAGGCAATTGGTGGTGACAAGAGAAAGGGCTTTTCTCTCTTCTTGGAAGAGACTTCAACACACAACACACTTGCCCCTTCAAGTTCAACTTCAAGGCATAGGTGATTGTAAGTGTTGCTATTTTATTATTTCATATCTTTCGATATTAGTTTCACTCTCGGTTTGTGAGAGTGGTTTGCTTGATCCCAAGTCGTGGAAATCAAAGACATAGATTGTGTTTCGATTTCACTTGTAGGGTTGCTACAAGTGGGTTTAAAGAAAACCTCAAGTTAGGGTTCTAACTTGAGTATCCGGAGGTATCCGGGTGGAAGTGACGTAGGATTACCGGGAACAAGTTGGGAGTTGACTTGGGTAATCCGAACCCTTGTAACATAATTTGTGTTAGCATTGTTTCATTTTGGGATTATTTATAATTCCGTATTTATTGTTGGTTAGGAATTTAAATTGGTATAACTATCGTTTAAATTTTATAAACACTATTCAATCCCCCCTTCTAGTGTTTTCTTCATCGCCATGGTCCTTTACAGGTTGAAGAGTGTTAAGTCCTTCATTATGGAAAGAAGTTGATGCCATCGCTTAACATTGGTCTGATACTAAGTGTTGGATCTTGTGGATGGCAAACAACACTAGAAGGGGGTTGAATAGTGTTTTGTGAATAAAAACTTTTTCGTAAATTACCAACACAACAACTAACTTTCATTGCAATGTTGCCTAAGGAACCAATTAGAGTGATCTACATTTGGTCCTTAATCAACACGATGATCTTCAAATAAAGATGAGGTGATATACCAACGATTGAGATCAAAAGAGTAACAAAAATAAATCTCACCGTGGAATGAAATAAAAGCTTGCAATTAATAAGCAAGAATATATTAACACGTGATTGCAAAAGACATATACTTTAAACAATAAATAAATGAGTGTAACGTAATAAACAATAAATAATCACATAAAATCACACAGAGAGACGAGCGATTTTATCCTGGTTCCCCACCTGGGTACATCCAGTCCCCGACCGTCACAGATCGAGATTAAATCCACTATTGCCTTAGCAATACAATTACCTAGCTTCACTCGCTAGGATTTCCAACGACCTAGTTCCACCACTAGGATTTCCAACCACCTAGTCTCAACTAGGATTTACAACACCACCACCTAGCCTTAGCTAGGATTTCCAACAACCTTATCTCCAAAGGACTCAAAGTAAGGTCAAATCCAATTCACCACAATAAATTAGTGGAAACTGGTTTTACACCCAATAATTCTATAGCCAAGAAGAATGTGCAATTATGCTCTATGTGGCTACAGAATTAATCTTTTCTTTGATCTCACAAAGAATATTAGTGTTGGATCTGGATCCTAGCCTAGGGGGTGAATAGGATAATAAAAATATTTGTGCAACCCACGAACAATCACACACAGTTATAAGCACAGGCAGGGTAAAAATCAGCAGTCACAGAGTACGCACAGATATACCCTGGTTCAGTCGTCCCCACGACCTACTCCAGCCCCGAAAGCAACTACTAGATTGATATGTAATCAAGGTATAGCTACAATGAGTCAAGAGCCCCAACTCAACTCTCACCTAGCTCGTACGCACTCCCGCGTGCTCTACACTATCAACCTAGTCAGATGCTTTCACCCTTGATGAGCCCCAACTCGTCAAGTCCCCAAAAAAGTCACAATAATGGTAAAGTTTCCCCTACATAGATCGATACACTAATACACGAATATAAAGAGTAAAGATTTTAGAAATGCTCAGTTCATGTCCGTGTAGTCGTCTCTGTCAATCAACACATCGTCAGCTTCAGTCTGATGCAAACGGTGTCTCGATCTGACTCTTGGATATCAAACTGTGGTTCGAATAGCACTCTGGTCTGTGCATATAGTAATTCCAGTTCAAACTCAATATAGTTCAGTATGTGCGTACAACAACTCCAATCCCTTTAATATTTATGCAACTTTTGAATTTGCATGAAGCCACATCAGCCAGGTTCCTATTCCTCTTCGTTCACTGCTCGAAGATGAGGTTGCATGGGCTTCGCTCTCTTCGATAATGCTTCATCTTCACGGAAACTCGATGGCTAACTCCTCCAGCGGATTCGACTTGGCTCCAGGGCGTGAGGCACCCCGGCGGCGACCTGACTCCATGTCGTACGGCAGTTTGACTTCGGTAGCGACGACTCGTCTTCGGTAACGACTCGACGGCAAGCAAGGAGACAGGTCACGAAAGCATGGATGGCGATGGTGACTAGAAGGAAGTCGGCGCCAAGCTTGCAAGTGACTTCGCAATGACAGAGTCTACATTGTTGAAGACGGCATCACCTGTGATATCCACGGCAAGCAACAAGGTGGCAGCGAGGGTTTTGTGATGGCTCAGCAGTGAGGATCTCCATGTACGGCAAGCAAACAAGCTTAAAGATGACTCGGTAGCAACTACCCTTCACGGTGGCTACGACATGCAGATGTTCAATGGCGAGGTGGACTTTGAGGGCAGCAGGAAGATGTAACACGACAGCGACGAGGATCTTAGCGGTGAGATGATGATCACGACAGCCTGAGGCTTCAACAGCAGGGAGTCTTCTCTCGACGGTGACCTATCCTCGACGGCAGGCTTGATGAGAGGCAGCAAAGAGGTTCTCTTGACGGCGACCTCTCGGTGTGGAAGATGACTTCGGTAGCGCCGTTCGATGAAAAACTCTGGCAGTGGCATGATGGACTTTGGCAGACCACGAGAAGACGATGTCAATGAAAACTTCACGAAGAAATCGACGGCAGCGTGATGGACTTTGGCGATGTGTTTTAGGCTGCGTCTTTTTCAGGCTAGGGGTTCTTTTGGGGTTGCCGTAGCGTAGGAAAAACTAGGGTCCCTGTTTTGTATTGTCGTCCCCCCCAAGCCCTAGGATGTGGCTTCTTTATCTAGGTATGAAAAGCAAACCAATTTGGATTATTTTCCATCTTGCCATTGTATGTTTCATGGCCAACCAAGAAGCAATTCCAGCCGCACACTTGTTTTGAGGTAATTACAAAAGATACCCTTCCATTTAGTTTGTGTATGTCATCATGCTCTCTCAATTTGTGTGATGGGATATGGAATTTGTAACACATTAGGATTGAGGGAGGTTTTGATAGGATCTCCACATGATTCTCTCCATCTCTCTTCATATTGGACCAAGTCCAATTGTGTAGTCATTTCATCCACCCTTTTGACTAAGTCATCGTTTGGAGAATTTACGATCTCGCCACTCCTGTAAATACTTAACACACACATCAAACACTTCACACACATTTGTCATCATCAAACTAGACGTCCTAGATCGTTGCTTCCAACAATCTCCCCCTTTTGATGATGACAAACCAATATAACATTTGCAATACGATTCAAATAATATCATGGTATGTGTGTATGTCAAACGTGATGATGGAGGATGTATGCAAACAATTGTGACAATGATGTTCAAGCATACAAGCATGCAAACAATGTGGCAATAATGTTTCTAGCATGCTTCCCCTATTTTCATGCTCTCCCTTGAACATATATTCACCCGTGTAGTACCACATATAATACCGAATACAGAATACAGAATACCAAGAATACCAAGTAGTACCAACTGAATATGGAATACCAAGAATACCAAGTAGTACCAACCAAATCATCCATATTTCTCCCCCTTTGGTATCATCAAAAGCACATTCATGAAGTTTAAAAATATCACATGCAAAGAAAAGAGCATTATAAATTATAACTAGCATTTGCATGTCAACATTCATATAATTAGCACCTCAAATACAATGAAAATCATAATTTAGACTTCAACACCAAGTGTAAGTGTGATGATTAAACATTGAAGTACAAAGGGAGATACTTTTATAAATTCAACCAAAACCAATCCACATTTTCCATGTAACTTTATATCATCTATGATTGATTTTTCCCACCTCATTTAAAATGATTTCAAGGTACCACACCCCAAAACATAGCCTATAAGGACTCTTAGATGTGGGGGTAATTGCTTGACGAGTAAACACACCAACGCTAAAGATTACTCATAAAGCTTATGTTGGATACTTGTGGGTAGTGTACTTGCCATGAAATGTATCCATTTTGCATATGAGGCTGTATTTATTTATTTTTTTCATATCAAATCTTTTGTGCCCCATTTTTATTCATGACAATACACATCATATCCCTTAGATTTTCAGTTAATATTCATCCTACATTCACTTTCCAATATTCATAAATAGTATCTCCAAATGTACAACTAAGTTTAAAATTCGTGGAAGTGAAAGTATGTGTAGAAATCATATTATCAATTCATTGAAACTTGTCATGGCTAATATGAAATAAAACATACGCATGTAGCCATGATTATAACACTACAATTTCTACATGGATATGATTATCCTTCATTTATATCACTTGAATGACGTAAAGTAAAAGATATGCAATAAGCTTCATTTTTTTTTGCTTTTTGTCCTTTTCATAATTTTTTTCATTTATAATGAACCAAATAAACTAGAAAGCAAAACAAACTAGCACAAAAAAATAAAGATAAGAATTCAAGCACACACAAAAATGTTATGAAGGTATGTATTAAGACCAAACTAAGAAATCATACCTTCGCGTTGTCTTTGGCAAAGGAACTAACTAATGAAACTTTTAAGCCAAAGTTCCTTGCCAACATTTCATCTTACCTATACCATATATGCTACGTGTGACCTTGGAATCCAACAAGGTCCACTAGTCATCAAAGATTTAAGAAACCATATTTGTTTGAATTAATATTGGTGTTCCTATATTTGCAATGGTGCGATGTGTGACCAATACTATCACAAGTAAAACACTTTGCATAAACATTTTTTGCAATAGAAGGCACATTATGAAATTTCTTATACTTAGACTTTTCAACATTTTTAGAATTAAATCCAAGTGGACTTGCATGAAGCCACGTCAGTCAGGTTCCAATTACTCTTCGTTCAATGCTCAGAGATGAGGTTGCGTGGGTTTCGCCTTCTCCGATAATACTTCGTCTTCACGGCAACTCGATGGCTAAATCTTCCGACGGATTCGACTTGGCTCCATGACGTAAGGCACAATGGCAGCGACTTGACTCCACATCGTACGGCGGTTTAACTTCGGCAGCGACGACTCCTCTTCGGCAACGACTCGACGGCGAGCAAGGAGACAGATCACGGCTGCATGGATGGCGACGGCGACCAGAAGGAAGTCGGCACCAAGCTTGCAAGGGACTTCACAATGACAGAGTCAATGTTGTTGAAGACGATAGCACCTGTGATCTCCACGGCAAGCAAAAATGTGGCAGCGAGGGTTTCGTGATGGCTCGGCAGTGAGGATCTCCACGTACGGCAAGCAAATAAGCCTGAAGATGACTCGGCAGCAACTACCTTTCACGGCGGCTAGGGCATGCAGCTGTTCAATGGCGAGCTGGACTTCGAGGGCAGCAGGAAGATGTAACACGACAGTGACAAGGATCTCTGCGATGAGATGATGATCACGGCAGCCTGAGGCTTCAGCAGCAGGGAGTCTTCTCTCGACATCGACCTCTCCTCGACGGCAGTCTTGATGAGAGGCAGCAAAGAGGTTCTCTTGACGGCGACCACTCGGCATGGAAGATGACTTTGGCAGTGCCGTTCGATGAGAAACTCTGGCAGCGGTGTGATGGACTTTGGCAGACCACGAGAAGACAACGACAGCGAAAACTCCACGAAGAACTCGACGACAGCGTGATGGACTTGGCGATGTGCTTTAGGCGGCGTCTTTTGCAGGCTAGGGTTTCTTTTGGGGTTACCGCAGCGTAGTAAAAACTAGGGTCCCTTTTTGTATTGTCGTCCCCCCAAGCTCTAGGCTGTGGCCTTCTTTATATGTATGAAAAGCAAACCAATTCGGATTATTTTCCATCTTGCCATTGTATGTTTCTTGGCCAACCAAGAAGCAATTCCAGCCGCACACTTGTTTTGAGGTAATTACAAAAGATACCCTTCCACTTAGTTTGTGTATGGCATCATGCTCTCTCCATTTATGTGATGGGATATGGAATTTGTAACACATTAGGATTGAGGTAGGTTTTGATAGGAACTCCATATGATTCTCTCTATCTCTCTTTCATATTGAACCAAGTCCAAATTGTGTAGTCATTTCCTCCACCCTTTTGACTTAGTCATCGTTTGGAGAATTTACGATCTCGCACTCCTGTAAATGATGGACCCTTAGGGCACATTCTGTGCCCGTCCTATGTCGGATGGACCACAGACGCAAAAGAATGCAGCGAAAAAAATAGATACGTTAAACTATTTAACGAGGCCCAAAGGTTCAAGACCCTTTAGCCATGATCTTTGCCAACTTGGGATGTGTCCGACCATACCAAGAGGGAGCTAAGCTATTGCGATTAAATTAAGAGAATGCTAATTAAATTTACATACCTGAAATCTGGCCTTGGTACAGGCAAGGTGTATCACCCCGTCTTCCGAGCCGCTCCCCGTCCCCCGCCGAACCGCTCCTCGAACCGCTCCGCGTCCTAAGGCGAGCAATCCTCTTGTCGCCGAGCCAACCACACTCCAAAGAAAGTTTCACCCGAGTGTGAACCTTCGCCAAGGTTTCAGATCAGATCCGAACCCCTTTGTGGCTTTGCTAGAGCCCTTCAGGAGTAAGGCAGAAATTACAGGGAGAAGAGAAAATTTAATTTAAGCCTAGATTCGAGCGTGCTCCAACATTTTTGTGAGCCGATCAGATCTAGAGCTTGGGACGAGTTTAGAGGAGGGGAGCAGAGCCCTATTTATATAGGCGCCTGACCCCTCCCATTTACTCAACTACCGATGTGGGACTATTCTTTTTGGAGGTAATAAATTAAGTTAGTTTGCCTTATCAAAAGGCCAAACTTACATGAATTTTAACTCCCTCACCGTTGAGCTTCATGATTAATACAACCTATCAAATCGAAGGGCATTTAATGGTGAACACATAGGAAAAAACGGCATGTCAATCCGAGTTCGTTTGACCCCTCAAACGTATGTCCAAAGTTGAGCCCAAGAGTTGTTTTTTCGTAAAAACTGAGCCTCCACCCAAAATTCAGCTAGGGTTCGAAACCCTGTATGTGTAGGGCCCACTGCATGGGCCCCACATGCTGAAAACAGCCCCCAACCACGAGGGTGCGTGCCAAGCACGCGCTCCCGGCCTGGGCGCCTTAAAACACGCGCCCAGCTGGGGCGCATGCCTTGCACGCGCCCAATGGGCACGTGGAGGGCACGCGCCCTGCATGGGATCTGGCGCCTCAAAATGGGGCGGGCGCCAGCCTGCCCCAGCGGGCGCTCGTGCCTGCTATCAGTGGGCACGGGCTGGTGCCCGCTGCCAGCGGGCGCCCGCGCCTGTTTTCAGGCAGGGTTAAGCCCAAACCTGTTGGGCTGACCCATTTGGGCTCTTTTGGCTGTTTTGGCTCTAACTTGAGCATTTGGACTCCGTTTTTGACGCAGTTTGAACCTGCATTTAGTGCGGGATGATCTCGTCATCCAGGTAATCTTTTCCTTGCGTTTAGTATATTAAATATTGTCGTACAATATTTACGACACTTTTAACCCAGTTTGCATCAAATGCAAAATAGTCCCTAATATAAGCTTATCATTTGCATCAAATACAAATGATCTGAGGGCATACAAATAATACAAATGATCTTAGGGCATACATCCCCAACATATCATAATTCTCTTGTTGCAATTCAAAGTTATCATTCCTATATCCATCCAAATCAAATTCTAGCTCCTCTATTCTATGTTGCATTCATTTACAAATTTCTATAAATTCAGCTTTAGTACATGATTCTACCTCATTGTGTTTGCCATTAAGCACATGACGGAGTGGGCTTCATGTTCCTCGTCCTCATCCTCAGCTTCATTGTCCATATCCCACGTTATCACTTTGGCTTTTCCTTTCTTCTCTGCGATATTTGTTGTATGTTGAGGGCAGTTCCTCATCATGTGTCCTTTCCTCTTGCATTTAAAACATTCCATTTTATTAGTAGATTTCTGTTCAGATGATTCTATCAGAATTAAAATTATTGGAACGAATAAACCTTTTTTCCATCTCAGCTCTTCCTTGGTCAGTCTGAATGTATCTTCTGAAGTTTCTGACCATTAGAGCTTGCTCCTCATCTAGATCGTCATCGTTAGCTTGAAGAGCTAATGGTGTGGGAGCTTTGGCTTTTTCTTTAGGTTTCTCTCTAGCTTTTATACTTTGCAGCTCAAGCTCGTGGGACATCAAGTTGCCTATTAAGTCCTCCACTCTCATTGTTGATAAATCCTTAGCTTCTTGAATAGCGGTGACTTTAGGCCTGAACGAGCTTGGCAGCGCCATTAAGATCATTTGTACATGTTCATGGCTAGAGTATGGCTTACCGAGGGAACTGGATTTGTAGACGATGTCTATGAACCTCGCAAACATGTCTTTAATGGATTCTGTTGGTAGCATACAGAAGCTCTTATATTCTGTGCTCAGCAACGCAAGTCTGGATTCCTTTACTGCGATGTTCCCTCGTGTGTCACCTCCAGAGTTTGTCATATTTCCTGCGCAGTTAGACAATGTGAGAAACGATTAAACTCAGACTTATCAAGAGAGTATATAAGCGCATTCATAGCTTTACCATTAAGAGTATAAAGTTTCTTATCAGCTAAATTACACTTATCTGTAGGCTTAATCATAACAGTGTCTTCAATTTTAATAGTGGGTAGACTAAAACCATTTTCAACAATATCCCACACATCATAATCTACAGATACTAAATAGATTTTCATCCTAGCCTTCCAATATGCAAACACTACACCGTTAAATTTAGGGGGACGGGCTATAGACTGACCTTCAGCAAATGCACAATCAGATATATTCATGGCCACCTAATTAAATCTAGACTAGATCCTCTAAACTGGCTCTGATACCACTTGTTGGATTTGGATCCTAGCCTAGAGGGGGGTGAATAGGCTAATAAAAATATTCGTGCAATCCACGAACAATCACACGCAGTTATAAGCATATGCAGGGTAAAAATAAGCGGTCACAGAGTACACATAGATATATCTTGGTTCGGTCATCCCCACGATCTACTCCAGCCCCGAAAGCAACTACTAGATATATATGTAATCAAGGTACATCTACAATGAGTCAAGAGCCACAACTCAACTCTCACCTAGCTCGTCGCACTCCCGCGTGCTCTACACTATCAACCTAGTAATATGCTCTCACCCTTGACGAGTCCCAACTCGTCAAGTCCCCAAAAAAATCACAATAATGGTAAAGTTTCCCCAACAGAGATCGATACACTAATACACGAATATAAAGAGTAAAGAGTTTAGAAATACTCAGTTTGTGTCTGTGTAGTCATCTCTGTCAATCAGCAGGTCGTCAGCTTCAGTCTAACGCAAACGGTGTCTCGATCTGACTCCTGGATATCAAACTATGGCTCGAATAACACTCTGGTCTGTGCATATAGTAATTCCAATTCAAACTCAATATAGTTTGGTCTGTGCAGACATCAGCTCCAATCCCCTTTAATATTTACGCAACTTTGGAATTTGCATGAAGCCACGTCAGCCAGGTTCCAGTTCCTCTTCATTCAATGCTCGGAGATGAGGTTGAGTGGGCTTCGCCTTCTCCGATAATACTTCGTCTTCACGGCAACTCGATGGCTAACTCCTCCGATGGATTCGACTTGGCTCCACGACGTAAGGCACACTGGCAGCGACTTGACTCCACATCGTACGGCAGTTTATCTTCGGCAGCGACGACTCGTCTTCGACAACGAATCGACGGCGAGCAAGGAGACAGATCACGGCTGCATGGATGGCGACGGCGACCAGAAGGAAGTTGGCACCAAGCTTGCAAGGGACTTCACAATGACAGAGTCAATGTTGTTGAAGACGACAGCACCTGTGATCTCCACGGCAAGCAACAAGGTGGCAGCGAGGGTTTCGTGATGGCTCGGCAGCGAGGATCTCCATGTACGACAAGCAAACAAGCTTGAAGATGACTCGGCAGCAACTACCTTTCACGGTGGCTAGGGCATGTAGCTGTTCAATGGCGAGCTGGACTTTGAAGGCAGCAGGAAGATGTAACACGACAGCGACAAGGATCTCTGCGGTGTAATGATGATCACGACAGCCTGAGGCTTCAACAGCAGGGAGTCTTCTCTCGACAGCGACCTCTCCTCGATGAAAGTCTTGATGAGAGGCAGCAAAGAGGTTCTCTTGACGGCGACCACTCGGCATGGAAGATGACTTTGGCAGTGCCGTTCGATGAGAAACTCTGGCAGCGGCGTGATGGACTTTGGCAGACCACGAGAAGACGACGACAGTGAAAACTCCACGAAGAACTCGATGACAGCGTGATGGACTTGGCGATGTGTTTTAGGCGGTGTCTTTTGTAGGCTAGGGTTTCTTTTGGGGTTGCCGCAGCGTAGTAAAAACTAGGGTCCCTTTTTGTATTGTCGTCCCCCAAGCTCTAGGCTGTGGCCTTCTTTATATGTATGAAAAGCAAACCAATTCGGATTATTTTCCATCTTGCCATTGTATGTTTCTTGGCCAACCAAGAAGCAATTCCAGCCGCACACTTGTTTTGAGGTAATTACAAAAGATACCCTTCCACTTAGTTTGTGTATGGCATCATGCTCTCTCCATTTATGTGATGGGATATGGAATTTGTAACACATTAGGATTGAGGTAGGTTTTGATAGGATCTCCATATGATTCTCTCCATCTCTCTTCATATTGGACCAAGTCCAAATTGTGTAGTCATTTCCTCCACCCTTTTGACTTCATCGTTTGGAGAATTTACGATCTCGCCACTTCTGTAAATGATGGACCCTTAGGGCAAATTCTGTGCCCGTCCTAAGTCGGATGGACCACAGACGCAAAAGAATGCAGCGAAAAAAATAGATATGTTAAACTATTTAACGAGGCCCAAAGGTTCAAGACCCTTTAGCCATGATCTCTACCAACGTGGGATGGGTCCGACCATACCAAGAGGGAGCTAAGCTACTGCGATTAAATTAAAAGAATGCTAATTAAATTTACATACCCGGAACCTTACCTTGGTACAGGCAAGGTGTACCACACCGTCTTCCGAGCCGCTCCTCGTCCCCTGCTGACCCGCTCCTCGAACCGCTCCGCGTCCCGAGGCGAGCAATCCTCTTGTCGCCGAGCCAACCACGCTCCAAAGAAAGTTTCACCCAAGTGTGAATCTTCGCCAAGGTTTCGGATCGAATCCGAACCCCTTCGTGGCTTTGCTAGAGCCCTTCAGGAGTAAGGCAGAAATTACAGGGAGAAGAGAAAATTTAATTTAAGCCTAGATTCGAGCGTGCTCCAATATTTTTGGGAGCCGCTCAGATCTAGAGCTTGGGACGAGTTTAGAGGAGGGGAGCAGAGCCCTATTTATATAGGCGGCTGACCCCTCCCATTTACTCAACTACCGATGTGTGACTATTCTTTTTGGAGTTAATAAATTAAGTTAGTTTGCCTTATCAAAAGGCCAAAATTCCATGAATTTTAACTCCCTCACCGTTGAGCTTCACGATTGATACAACCTATCAAATCGAAGGGCATTCAACGGTGAACACATAGGAAAAAAATGACATGTCAATCCGAGTTCGTTTGGCCCCTCAAACGTATGTCCAAAGTTAAGCCCAAGAGTTGTTTTTCGTAAAAACTGATCCTCTGCCCAAAATCCAGCTAGGGTTCGAAACCCTGTATGTGTGGGGCCCACCGCGTGGGCCCCACATACTGAAAACAGCCCCAGCCACGTGGACACATGCCAAGCACGCGCTCCCGGCCCGGGTGCCTCAAAACACGCGCCCAGCTGGGGCGCATGCCCTGCACGCGCCCAGCGGGCACGTGGAGGGCACGCGCCTTGCGTGGGCGCTGGCGCCTCAAAATGGGGCGGGTGCCAGCCTGCCCCAGCGGGGGCGGGTGCCCGTGCCTGATATTGTGGGCACGGGCTGGTGCCCGCTGCCAGCGGGCGCCCTCGCCTGTTTTCAGGCAGGATCGGCCCAAACCTATTGGGCTGACCCATTTGGGCTCCGTTGGCTGTTTTGGCTCTAACTTGAGCATTTGGACTCCGTTTTTGACGCAGTTTGAACCTGCATTTAGTGCGGGATGATCTCGTCATCCAGGTAATCTTTTCCTTCCATTCAGTATATTAAATATTGTCTACAATATTTACGACACTTTTAACCCAGTTTGCATCAAATGCAAAATAGTCCCTAATCTAAGCTTAAAATATCATTTGCATCAAATACAAATGATCTGAGGGCATACATCTCCAACATCTCCCACTTGCACTCAGGATCATTTATCCCGAATGCAGGAGCTAACTGCAAACTCTTTTCAGTTTTTCTATCCCTTGCATCAGATGCTTATTCTCACTAATGTTTCTACCTATTACTAGGCGAAGGTGGCACTCTGTTGAGACCTTATAGCCTAATCCAACTACAGGTTGGCTCGAAGTCCCATACGACAGAGACCACGAACAGCAGTTGCCGTCCCTGTTTCAGTATCATAATTATGTGGTTAACTCATCGACATGAGTATTGTCAGGACCACACTGACTGTGTCTGTAATGAATTCCACAGTTTTAGTCTCTTCGTCAAAACTATGTCGTTTAATTCAAGTCTAGGGTACGGTCAAACTGTCAACCCCAATAACTCGAGTCTAGTTAGTTTTCATCGATCTTTAGTCAAGTGATGTTGGACAACTTCCAACATACTCCGGCCATAGTTTTCACTAAAGACCGAACTAATACTACGACACTAACTCCTATTGATCGGGAGAGACGAATCATATCTTGGTCATTACTCTCCTCGTACGCTTCAAATGTCATCCGACCAAAGACCGTTCGACAGGCCTTGCCTCGAAGCTAGGTCAGTGATCTAAGTGACACCGTTCACGCACAGCTTCGTACAATGACCTCGAGTCAAAAGACCAACTCGCCTATCATCACTAAGAGTTATCATTGACATGTTGGTCAATATAACCATATGATAACTCTTGTGGGTCGTTCAGTGAACTCACTCTCCAATGAGCACCTTTGTCTCGTCTTCGACTTCGCCAAGTCAAACGACCATGAAATCATCGTCACCGCTATACGGTGAAGACTAAGACACAATGGTCTACCCGATATTTTGATATCATTTTCTCGAAACATCTATGACCACGAACCCTTTTAGACTTATGCTACAGACAGTCAAGCATTTCTCCATGATCGAGATACTCATCTCGATACATGTTTGACCTTGCATTAAGTCTCAGGACCTTACCTAAGTTAATATCTAATGATAACTACATTATGATTAACTTAGATAAATTTATAACAACAGCTTACTATTATTTTGAACAAGATGTTTGTACAAATACACATAGATGTATGCCTCGAGGGCATACATCTCCAAACATCTCCCACTTGCAGTCAGGCCCATTTATCTCGGTATCTCATACCACATTTACACATAAGTCTTTCCAGACTTCACGTGGTAGAGCATTTGTGAGTGGATCTGCTAAAACGTCTACTGTATAGACATAAAGGGTTTTCTATGTTTATCTTAGACCATTCATTTGAATCTCATCCAAATAATTGCTTTTTGGTCCTACGGAATCCATTTAATTTCCTGGATCTCATCCAGCTCATTGTACTTTACGACAATAATTTTTAATAAGTTACTGGTCATTTTAGAGGGCTCATATCCATTTCTGATAAAGTGTCAAACTCTTTGACTACTTTGTCAAAACATATTTTCCCGCCTCTTGATGCCTCGCATGTATTTTATTCGCTCCCACTGACCTTGAAAACTCTCTGGACAATTCATATAAGTTTGTTAAAAGAAAAACGAATCGTAAATGAATGTTCCAGTTTTCATGGTTATCATGAGCATTTACATCGAGTTCGGTCCGAGTAGATCTGTATGCATCTGCTGGCGAGACAGTTTCATCATACTCTATTTATAGGAGTCAGGATGAAAACGTTCTCTACCAACAGAAGTTGTACTTCACTACCTCCTTCTTGCACCAATCTTCTTGACTTGAAGATTAATTTTCAGCTAAAGGAAACGTTTTCATTGGGCACGTAAACTGAAGTCTATACTTTATTCATGTGCACGGACCTATTCTGATTGCATCAAGTTATTAATCGGAGTCACTACTCTGAATTACATCCCGGAAGTTGACTAGGCCATCATTGACTATGATGTCTAACTCGATTCTTCGTCTCACGAGAATCGAGTAATCCTTTAACTTCCTAACAATTGATTTAATGAATATCTTATTGATAATGTTCTCATAGAACCTTATCAAAACCTAGGCATTTTTTATCTGGGCTTTAACCCAGAGGGAGGACTATAACTCAGAGCCACCAGGCATGCACCGCACCATGTCTAACAACGTGCGATTCATGCTCTTCAATATACCGATGTGTTAAGAGACTTGACCTGAGAGAAAATCACATTTTCTTTTAATTTATGCAAGATTTATATAGCTTAGTATTCGACT
Source organism: Scilla litardierei (assembly GCA_030789695.1). Classification (NCBI taxonomy): domain Eukaryota; kingdom Viridiplantae; phylum Streptophyta; class Magnoliopsida; order Asparagales; family Asparagaceae; genus Scilla; species Scilla litardierei. Next base: position 134,203,513 of record CM061141.1, on the reverse strand, counting down.
TTTCGATCTAATCGAATCAGTTCAAATACTTCTGTGTTTTGTTCTCTATTTTATTAGACTTGTGTTTCATCAAGAACACGTGTCTTAATAAAATAAGAATAACTTATTCTGGCTAATCTAGACTTGGGTACATCAGTATGTACGAGACTGAGTTCAATAACTCATTCTCACACAGTCTTACAGAAGGAGTTTCGGCCATCATACTTTTGAGAATAAGATTCACATGTGACTGTAGACTTCATAATACGAGAGGTCAGACCCCTCTTTATGTGACTTGTGAAGCTTAGTCTCTTTGATACGGCCTAGTCTATTTTTCCATATAAGTTTATTACTATCTTGCGTATTCATATATTAACATTTAATATATTATAGTTATTACAAATTACCAACACAAAACATTGCTTCAGAAGCAAGGTGACGACATTCGTCAAAAATGTGTTAGACGTCTTTTGTATAACAATTATTCTGAAATCGTGACATCAAATATATCACATATTCAGTTCCTCATACTTATGCCTTTACTAATGATAAATATGACTATCTTTCTCAATTTGACTTTTCCTTAGTGCCTTCTTCCTTTTCTAAATCTCATTAGATATTAAACGTCTCAACAAAAATTTAAATAGCTATGCAAGCATCTCATGTATCCAAATACCTGAGCTTTGCAACCTTGAGTGTAGCTCAACAAGTTGCTCGTCTCAAGATCCGGTTGGGATACATAGTCTTGCACCGTTCATGCACTCATATTCGATTCAAACAGTTTGATCCAATTTTCGAACCTTGCGGATCGAAACCGTCTTTCCATACAACCTTGAATGTAGCTCAATAAATTGTATGGAGAAGCTTGCTATTGAACATCGATATGTTCGAGCTGCCCCATATAGAGGCGAGTAACATGTAGCGTGCATTTATTTTGTTGGACTCAGAACTTAATGAAATCATATTCCTTAAGTCTGTCCTTAAGAAGGCCAATTTAATGTCAACGAGAATATAGTTCATTTTATCAATTAGAATTTAACTTGATATTCCATTAATCAACATATTTGACCAGTTAACTTATTCCATTAGAATATTACATTTTGATTCCATCGGTAAACTTATAACTTATCCTAGTTTAGCATATGTTCAAGTTTTTAAATATAGATATAATGGCTTTTATCACTCTATATCCTCCCACTATTTTTGTGATCATTTTAAGCCTTAATAATGAATGATTTAATTTAATTTAAATTAATGGAAAAGAGATCCAACCACCCCGAGTCTTACAACCTTGAGTGTAGCTCAACAAGTTGCTTGACTCTGCGATCGGTAGATGACTCTTAATCAATCATATCATATATGACTCTCTTATCGGTTTTCACCCATAGCCATTTGTGATCATGAGTGTGCTCATCCAAATCACAATGACTATTCTAGTCGGACCCTTGGTTTCTTGTCTAGTTTAACTTACGCCGACGCTCGATGTATTCACGACACGATGGTTTGGGTCAAGTCTAGACTACATCTTTAGATTAACTTACGTCGGCGCTAGGTGTATTCATGACACGACGGTTTGGGTCAAATCAAGATTACATCATATGTATTTAAGAGGTTGATTTCTACAAGGTTTCCATGTCACAGCTTGACTGTAGCTCAACAACTGGGACACGGGTCCTATAGTTGCCAACCTCTAAAACAAGGATAGCTACGGCTAACCTTGAAAAAGATTATTAACGTATTTGACTAGAAATAGTCCAGGGTGTCAGATAATAATGATTCACGTCATTGCGGTCCAGCGGAACACGGCCATGGAATTGACTAAGCCAGGATCACTTATCCCTTAGACTAGCTAAGGTGATCCAACAAACTTAGCCAAGCACATTGACCGGATCATGGTCCATTGAATGAAGCTTGTCATTTTTATATGTGTGCCATAGACTAAAAGGCTTTTATTAACAACTAATTAATCCTATCAACTAGTTGAATCTTTAAAATTCAAAATTTTAGGATTTGTTAATAACTTTTATTAAGTCCTTATCAACTATAAGGTTCACGTGATATCTTAATCTTTATTAGGATTTTATTAAAATCAGTTACAACACTTTAAAGCATAGTCTTTTAATGAGAATTATTATGATAACGATTAAAATAATAATCGTCGTTAAAGGGACTACCCTAATCCGGAATTAGGTCTCAAAAGGTTGTTAATGATTTATTAAAACATAGCATGTCATTAAAATTCATTTCATAAATTTTAACGAGTTCGTAATGGCTAACCTAAAAGGGTTGTCTTGTGTTATCAAATAAGGGACAAGAATAACATATCCATTAAGCATAAACTACACTAATTTTAACGCATAAAATGAGTGTCCAACTATTTAACAATTAAATAGAAAAAGGTTTATCTAATAAACAATAAACATGCATTCTTAAACTTAACACTTAAATTTAAAATTATGATTTTTAAAAATTTTATTTTTATCTCATAAAAATATATAAAAAAGCTTGTTTTAAAATCATCATAAAATTTGCATGCTACTAAAAATTTTATCGCATAAAATTTTAAGGCATTTAAAACCATTTTAAAATTATCACATAAATTTAAAACATTTTAAACGGCATTTAAAAAGCATTTCAATTAATTAAAATCGCATTCCTTAGATCAAGATACAGACTAAGCTCCGATACCATTGTAGGGTTTTGATGGACCCTTAGGGCATATTCTGTGCCCGTCCTAAGTCGGATGGACCACAGACGCAAAAGAATGCAGCGGAAAAAATAGATACGTTAAACTATTTAACGAGGCCCTAAGGTTCATGACCATTTAGCCAAGATCTCTGCCAACTTGGGATGGGTCCGACCATCCCAAGAGGGAGCTAAGCTACTGCGATTAAATTAAAAGAACGCTAATTAAATTTACATATCCGGAACCTTGCCTTGGTACAGGCAAGGTGTACCGCACCGTCTTCCAAGCCGCTTCCCGTCCCCTGCCGAACCGCTCCGCGTTCCAAGATGAGCAATCCTCTTGTCGTCGAGCCAACCACGCACCGAAGAAAGTTTCACCCGATTGTGAACCTTCGCTAAGATTTCGGATCGAATCCGAACCCCTTCGTGGCTTTGATAGAGCCCTTTAGGAGTAAGGCAGAAATTATAGGGAGAAGAGAATATTTAATTTAAGCCTAGATCCGAGCATGCTCCAACATTTTTGGGAGCCGCTCAGATCTAGATCTTGGGACGAGTTTAGAGGAGGGGAGCAGACCCCTATTTATATAGGCAGCTGACCCCTCCCCTTTACTCCACTTCCGATGTGGGACTATTCTTTTTGGAGTTAATAAATCAAGTTAGTTTGTCTTATCAAAAGGCCAAACTTTCATGAATTTTAACTCCCTCACCGTTGAGCTTCATAATTGATACAACCTATCAAATCGAAGGGTGTTCAACGGTGAACGCATATGAAAAAATGGCATGTCAATCCGAGTCCGTTTGACCCCTCAAACGTATGTCCAAAGTTGAGCCCAAGAGTTGTTTTTCGCAAAAACAGAGCCGCCGCCCAAAATTCAGCTAGGGTTCGAAACCCTATGTCTGTGGGGCCTACCGCGTGGGCCCCACATGCTGAAAACAGCCCCCAGCCACGGGGGCGCATACCAGGTACGCACCCCCAGGTGCCTCAAAACACGCGCCCTGTGTGGGCACTGGCGCCCCAAAATGGGGCAGGCACTAGCCCGCCCCAGCGGGCGCGGGCAGGCGCCCGCTTCCAACGGGTGCGCCCGCCTCCTTGAGCAGGCGCAGGCTGGCACCCGCTGGAGTGGGCGCAGGCTGGCGCCTGCTCCCAGCGGTGCTCGCGCCTGTTTTCAGGCAGGGTTCAACACAAACCTGTTGGGCTAACCCATTTGGGCTCCTTTGGCTGTTTTGGCTCTAACTTGAGCATTTGGACTCCGTTTTTATGCGGTTTGAACATGCGTTTAGTGCGGGACGATCACGTCATCCATGTAACCTTTTCCTTACGTTTAGTATATTAAATATTGTCGTAAACTATATACGACACTTTTAACCCAGTTTTCATCAAATGCAAAATAGTCCCTAATCTATGCTTAAAAATCATTTGCATCAAATACAAATGATCTGAGGGCATACATCCCCCAACAGTAAATGTAAGGACAGTCTACCTTGCAATACTAACAACAAACACTCTAGGGGGTGAATAAAGTAATGACAATAAATTGTGCAATTAAAATTAAACTTGCAAATGCGAAATAATAAGTGCAAGAGGAATTAATCAACATAATCAATCCAAACGCAAACACAAGAATTACCCTGGTTCCCCAAACTTGGGTACGTCCAGCCACACCAATACCACTATAATTCTCATACAGAGAAGTGAATACAATCTCACACATAGATACCTCACACAGTGGATTTGGATTCTCACACAGAGAAATCCTTACTCTCACACAGAGAGACCTCACACAGAGGATTTAGGATTCCCACAAAGAGATATCCTTGCTTTCACACAGAAAGACTTACGCTCTCACACAGAGAGACTCAAACTCTTACAGAGAGAGATCTCAACCAACCCTCACACAGAAGGTTATGCTCTCACACAGAGAGTAACTAGCTCTCACACAGAAAGCTAGGGTTTCAATGAAATAACAAAGTAAAACAAATACTCTTACATATGCCTTGAGATGAACTTACTCATTAATGAATGTAAGACATGGAAGAGGATCTCCAAGTGATGAGATTTGCTAGAATTGCACTTGGATGATTTCCCTTGAGCTAGACTTCAATGCATGAAGGAGAGAATGAGCTCTAAGAGAAAAATAAGAGAGTTTGAGAGTGGCTTAATCAATCTCTAAATATTTGTAATAGCATCAAGAAGTTCCAATGAACTCAGCCCTCTCATATATATAGGAACCCTATATGAACTCTCAAAAGCCAAGAAAACAGCCAAAAACAAAAGGCTGCAACGGCTAGAATCTGGGCTGAAACGTCAGCGACAGTTGACTGATGAAAAAATGACAGTCGATTGTCCAACGGCTAAATAATTCCCAACGACTATAATCTGAGTCATGACAGTCGACTGTAGAAGACTACACAGTCGACTGTAAAACAGAAAATTTACTGTATATCCTTCATCAGGCGACTGCTGCAGGGGATGGAATAAAACAGAGAGTTGCAACTTACTCCCAGTATGCATACAGGCGAGTGATGAACAAGTGATAGCCGAATGTAAAAGAGACATGTGACTGTATATCTTTCATTAGTCGACTGCTATAGGAGATGGAAACAAACAGATAGTTTCAACTTTCGCACTTTCAGACGACTGTTGACCATTTCACAGGCGACTGTAAATATACATGCGACTGTAAATAATTCATCAGTCGCCTGATGGGAAAAGCTCAAGTAGAGTCAATAAAATATTGACTTGAGCAGTGCACCACAATCGACTGTAGAAGGCTCGACAGGCTACTGGAAATCACCCAGTCGACTGTAAAACCTTCATCAGACGACTGTTGGAGAGCCAGAGTCTCCAAATGAGTCTTTGGGCAAGATGAACCTATTGAGTTGGATTCTATGATAATCCTAATGCTCACTAAGATGGTTAAATGCATATGCATGAATGAGTAGACCATGTATCAAGGCATTACATTAAAACTAGACTCAAAAAGGAGAAAAGCAATAAATGAAATATTACATAAATTACATTGTTTTCCTTAGAGTATATGGCTTAAATCTTGATGCCTTGATGCTCCCCATCATCTCCTAGCTTTGGCACTCCTTGAGTCCAAGCATTGGCCCTTCTTCACTTGATGTCCATCCTTGCACCAAGTGTTTAGTCTCCAAAAATGATATTCTTGAAATGTAATTATGAGACTAAAACAAGGAAGTCATTAAAAACAACATAATGTTATGATCATCATCAAAATAACATTGGTATGAAATACCAATACTCAACAATCTCCCCCTTTTTGATGATGACACGCATTATGTAAATATAAAGAAAACAAAGCACAAAGCTAATGAGCTCCCCCTACTTATATGCACCAATTGTAAGATGAGATACACAATTGTCAATACTCATTATACCAAATGAAATAATGAGAAATCATGGTGACATATAATAGGCATAGATTACGTAAACCAATTGTAATAACAATACAACATGCACACATGAATGGTTTATATAACCCCACATATCTCTCCCCATATATATAACTCTCCCCAATATGCATTTGTATGAAGTACAAGATTTACATAATGCATATATCTCTCCCCTTGACATCATCAAAAAGGTGGACAATAATATCCCCCTTGTCATCTTAATCAAAGATGTGACAATATGCAAGAGTACAGAAATGTATGATACCAAATTGTAAAAATTTAGTGGGTATTAATCACTATCACATGCTCCTCCTAGATCATAGAAATGGTCAAATTTTTGACTTCTGGATCTAATATCAATTGTAAAGTAGGAGATAAACAATCTCTAACAATTGAGGTAATACCAATTGTAGAAAAGGAATCTTGAAAGATAATCCTCTTTACCAATTATTAAACATTAATTGGAGGCATGGGCCTAAAAGTGTATCAAAGCAATAGATATAAAAAATACAGCTTCAATGGTACACATTGACATTGCCAAAACAAAATATAACATGAAACATGTTGGCAATATCCAAGGGGTTAGGTTTGAGACCAAAACTAACCAATAGTAACCATTGATCTCAAAAACATCCCAAAATGAGAGTTAAAATATGTTTTAAAATATTTTATATATACAACATATTAACTCCCCCATTGTCATACATATGGATCAATGAATGCATGCTTGACAATGTATTCCACAAGGTCCACATTTTCATTAAAAATAAATTTTAAAATATTTTCAAAATCATGAAACACACACAAACAATGGGTATGCTAAAAATAAACATTTAAGCACAATACCAATGCAATATGCATATGTGTGAGGAACCTAAACATTAGGGAACCAAACCCAAAAGGAGTTTGATTTCCTAATGTAATCACATAAGGTGATCACATCTCTAACTAGAGAGTTGATGTAACTATCCCCCCCTCTTGCACACTAACCTTAGTGGGAATCCATAAACTCAAGGATTTCATAGGCAAGGGTTTTGCCTTTGCAGGGGGGTGGATGTGGCATGCTTAGGTGTAGAAAATATTTTCTTAGCTTGCATGAAGTGAGAATTTTGCTTCTTAGCAAAAAATGAAGAGTTTTCATTTTTTCTCACCACCTTGTGATTTACATGCTTCTTGTTGGTATTATTGTTATACAAGAAAGCATGGTGATTCTTCTTTAAGTGCTTTAGCAATATTTCTTGTATTTGCACCATAAGAGGAATTAGAGGTGGATTTGGTAACCACCTTTGGAGGGTATCCCAAACCTCCTCTATGGTTTGCTGGATGTTGTTTTTCAAGCAAACCATGGAGTGAATCCCTAGCATGAACAAAGCTAATAAGCTTATGGGATTCCTCTTCGTATTTCAACGTAAGTTGTTGAATGCGAGGTTCTAAGCTAAGGTTTTGAGCTGCTAATTTTTCATTGGTTATGCTCAGTTCCTTAACTTGAGAGAGAAGTGTGTCTCTCTCACTAGTGTCATAAACATGCAACGCATCGTGATTATTTACACTAGTAGATTCTAAAGCATGCACCCTACTCATAGCATTCTTAAATTTAGCTTTCAGTTTATCATATGAGTCGTTGCACTTACTTGCCACATTGGAGGCCACATTGAAGCGGTATTCGAGCTCTTCGTAGGATAGCTTTTCCTCCTCAACTTCCTCATTGCTTTCTTCCTCACTAGAGTTTGACAAAGACTCTTTCCCATTATCCATGAAGCACATTTCTTCGTTAGAGTTGAGCCACGCCTCTATCTCTTCATCGCTTGAGCTAGAGGAGATTGATGAAGAATCATCAAAAGCCGCGAAGCACATGTGAGCTTTCTCCTTGTCATTCTCTTCTTCATCACTTGATGTGTCCTCATCGGAGTCATTAAATGTACCGACAAGTCCCTTCTTTTGGTTCTTGAATTTGGACTTGCCTTTCCAATGCTTCTTCCCTTTCCCTCTGTAAGTCTCTTTGTCGGGCTTGGAAGGGTATTCGATAGAAAGATGACCTTTTCCTTTACAATTGAAACAAATATAATTGTTAGACTTAGAGGCAAACTTTAACAAAGATTTACCTTGCTTGACCTTGAGGAATGCCTTGAATTGTTTAAATTGCTTGGCAAGCTCAATGTAATCATCATCGCTAACATCATCTTCTCCATCATCTTCACTCGGAGCTTCCTGATGGAATTTCTTTCTCCATTCGATTGGCTCCTTCTCGGCATGGAATGCAACCCTCTTTTGCTTCTCGGGTTTGGATGGTTGAATCTCCTTCTTGTGTTGAGCTTTACTTCATACGCCATCATATTCCCAATGCACTCCTCAACGGTGTATTTGGACATGTCGTTAGACTCCAAAATACCGTTGGCCTTTGACTCCCATTGAGATGTGAGCGAGTCAAGGATCTTCTCCACTCGATCCTCTTGGAAAATTACCTTCCCAAGTCCTTCCAAAGCGTTCACGATTTCTGTGAACCTTGTGAACATCTCTGAGATGTTTTCACCTTCCTGCATCTTAAACAACTCATATTTAGATCTAAATACACATTTTTTATATTTTTTTACCTTCGAAGTCCCTTCATGAGAAATCTCCAATGTATGCCAAATTTCGTTGGCCGTTTTGCACATGGAGATGCGGTTGAAATCATTTGAGGTGAGGGCGCAATGGAATGCATTCATAGCCCTCGCATTAAATTTGATCGAGTCCTTCTCTACTTTTGTTCTCGAAGCCGCGGGTGTAGTAGGCTTCTCAAATGGCGACTCTGTGATGTTCCAAAGGTCTTGACCCTCCAAGTAGATCATCATCTTGATCTTCCAACTTGGGTAGTTGGTTTCATTGAAGAGAGGGGGTCGAACGATTGATCACTACAAGAAGGATGAATAGTAGAAGCGGTTTCAAAATCCCTTACTAGCAGGTCGTAACCGCCACTATTCCTGTTTCAAGCGGTTCTGGAAACCGCCACTGAAATGGCCGAGAGAAACATCATTACTGGCGGTTACGACCCGCCACTACCAAACCGCCTGCAACCACAATTTTGTGGCGGTTTCGAACTGCCACAATCTACATTTTTGTTGGGTTGTTCATTTCAAAAAATTAAATTAATTCCATTAGTCTTTGGCGGTTAAGAATCGCCACAAAACGTATGTATGCCGGTTCTAAACCGCCAAAATGAAATCGTTTTGCAATGGTTTCGAACCGCCACAATATATGTTTTGGTTCGCTTTTATTGCGAAAAATTGTTGTTTTTATGGCGGTTACTAACTGCTAAAACGAAATTAAATTTTTAAAAAAAATTTAAAAATGATCTGTTTGAATGCGGTTCTAAACCGCCGATAACAAAAATAATTAACAAAAAAATAAAAAATGGCATCCAAAAAACACAAAATATAACCACATAACCACTTATGTAATATTTAATACAAAAAATCAAGTCTTCACACAACATACACCATATTATAATATTTAATAAAACCCGTAAGTCTTCAACACAACACATCATACACCACATGAGCATCCACATGATGATATTTAATAAAAACTTAAGTCTTCAACACAACATATGCCACATGATGCTAATTAATAAAAACGCTAGTCTTTAACAAAAAAGAAACTAAGGCTGGGACGACGAGAAGATGTTTCGAACTTGAGGGTCTTCCTGTAATTTCTGCAGTTGTTCTGGAGTACGGTGTTGTGTCACGAAGAAGTTCAAGAGAGACCTACACTGATCAAGCTGTTGTTGCTGCCTCTCAAACTCCTCCTGCGTCACCATATTTGAACTGGGACGTGATGCACCGTCAGAACCGAATGAAGGAAAAGGCACAAATCTTCTATATGTACCGAAGATCCGAGATTGAGACCCACTTGAACCAAGACCAAACACCCGACCTGGGTGGTTTTCTCCTAAAACACGTGCAACAACATCATCCCTTCCTTGCCTCTCAACTCCTTCATGTTGTGAGTGTAATCGAATGCTCTCCTATACAATGAAAAAGTGATTAGTTACTGTCATTCTAGTTCCAGACATTTCAGTCTAACAAAAACAAACATATTCAAATAACTTATACAATAAAACATTCAAATAACTTATGCAATAAAAGTGAATCATAAAGACATGGATTTGAAAGACATGGATTTGTAAACTTAAGAAATTCCAAAATGACATGGATTTGAAAGACATTGATAACATCTAAAAGTTGGAAATTGGTCACGATGACACAACTGTGATTCATTACACGATTTAACATAGTAGATTTTGTTGTATTGGTTGCCTCCAGAAAGATGACACAACTGTGAATGGTTTTCGGATTATACGACCTACAGCTTCATTAAGTTAACTATGTTATTGGACATATTACTAGAATAACCTAATGTTGTTACTTATAAGGGGAGAAAGCAGGAAATATTTCACGACTCCTCCATGTAAAGTCTAAGAATACATTCACTCCTGCTACATATTCATGAGAACCTTTAGGTTGTTGAATCCAAGTCTTATCCATCCTTTATACAAAAAAACTAATTAGTATTATTAGGATATGCTTAGACTTTGCTTGGTATTTCGGCACTTAAAACTGAGACCATCTTTGTCAGAGGTGATTGTATTGGTTTACAAAAAGATCAGTATATTTAGAATACATTTCAATACAACAAAAATACTGCCAAAATAATGTTTATTTGATGCAAACATTGTGAAGTCTGTCAGATACAAACATTGTGATGTCTGTCAGATACAAACATTGTAATTTGGTGTAAATGTCAAAAATCATGTTACTGATATTCATTGTGTCAAATGTTTTGATTGTGCACACAAGTCATTGTAATTATTGTCCTTACATAAAACATTTCACTTTGTGATTTAAAAATTTAGCAAGATTTTATTTTCTAAAATTTGTTCTGAATATTGTTCTACAAGGATTTTGAGCAACATCGTTCATATAAAAGCTGGTAAATTAATCTTTTACTTTCAAGCTTGGAGTTGGAATGATAATACCAAAAAGAAAAAGGGATACCCAAATCATTGTAGATCAGGAGACAACTCTCTGTTGCTCTTTTTAAGCATTAACAACTTCCTCTTGGAGTATGTTCTGAAAATTGGTGCTTCAGTCAATGTTGAAAGTGGTGTAATGCGAACCATAACATTAGGCATTAAAATAACCAATAATAACATGTAGCATAAGTTACATTATTTTTTATTTTACCAAAAATATACAAATAATTCTAATATGTTTTAATAGCCTTGTGACCATTTTCCACTGACCATAAGATATACTTTATGAACAAAAATGTCAGGTTCCATCAAACAATTCCCTAGAAGCATTTGATTAAAGTTCTGAAAAACACAAACAAAATATAAGGAGAATGAAGAAGCAAGGACATGTCCTTTATAATTTGTATCGTCAATCTAAATTTATCGATCAAGTAACTAACTATGCAAAGTAATAATGACACCATGCAATTTATCTAAGAATGGAGCAAAACTACTAACACAAGGCTAAAATATTGAGAAGCAAGACATTTAATTTAAAAAGAATACTGAAGAAAACCAAATTTCTTCTAATTACTCATGAAGCACAAAACATTTCCCATGTAGAAATACGCCATTTTAGCATTAACTTAATCAATATAAACATCATGCAAGACTCGATTCAATTCTATCCTCAAGGGGCATTTAGCATTAACTTAAAACTTTTGGCCATACACCCTGCAGTCAAAACAAAACTAGAGTGTGTCATTAATGTTAGCCAATATCGTGCTAATTAATCAGTAAATGTAACATCAATGCAACAGAAAAGAGTTTCCATCTTTGCATATGAAAATTATCTAAACAAAACATAAAGATTAAGTATGTGTGCACAAAAAGATTGGGAATGCATTTTGCATAGATTAGCAAGGGGTAAATATGATACAGTTAAGTGACTAGGCTACCAATGGCAACGCAGTAATATATTAACCCACAATATCGTTAAATGAAATGGTAAATATATAGAGAATCAAACTGATACCATTTTGATCCTTGAGCTTTACAGTTTTTGCGTGCTAACCATAAGTATGACCACCAACAAAAGACATCAATTGTTCCCATGTTTGAGATGCTAAAAGTTAATAATATTGATAAAATATTGATTCGGCATCATAGCTTCATACTTTTCTAATTTTGCCTTTAGAATTCATCTGAAGCATGCAGAAGCAATCATATTGTCTACAAAAATTAGATAAATCAAGGTTTATTTTTTGATACGACTATTTTTGGAGAAGCCCAAGAGCAGGAGACCCAAGCCCAAGCCCAAGCCAAGGACGGAAAGCCCACGTAGGGGAGTAGGCCCACATGACGAGGCCCACGGAAAGACTTGAAGTCGGGCTGGCCCCAGCCTGGAGACCGCACGATCAGCTCGTACTCTCCAAAGACAACCGTCCCCCTGAAAGCGTGGAGCCGTGATGACCATTAAGGAGCCCACTAATCGATCCACCCACGACGCGCAGGTGCCTTGAAGAAGGTGGATCGTGGGGCGTGAGGGCAGGCAGACGGGGGGCATGGATTAAGGGCCGTCGTGGGCCGAACCCAATAAAAGGAGAGCTGGAACAACCGGGAGAGGGATCGAATCCTTGGCACCTACAACTGAGATATTCCAATAACTAGACCTTGCTAGTTCCCCAAAGTATCTCCTCCGCCACCACTAGGTCAGAGGATACGGCCACCGGACTCACCTTGAGCCGCACCGTGCCCACCGAGCGTTTCACAGATCCTTTCTGATTTAGGCATCGGAGGGGACTTGGCCAGAACCAAGGTCCGGCCCCCCTGACGAGATTTTTCGTCTGTCCAGGAAGGAGCTGAGCTGAGGCGCCAAGGCTACCCCTCGGCACGGTACTGACCCGCTCGTTTCCGGTGGGAGTTGACATCAATCAAGACCAATGAGCATCACGGACACCGAGGCTACCCCTCGACCCCCACCAGCCGAGGCCGAGCACCCGACCTGGAACCGAGGCTTCCCCTCGCCTCCACGTCGACTGAAGACCGACGCTCCACCAAGAAGCGTCTGCTCAGCCGCGGATCCATCGCCTACCCACGCCGAGAGCACGTGTGTTTAGCGTGCCCAAGGGATCTATTCGACCCCCTTGACCACGTTGACCGTCCAGTCGTCGGTCAACTATTCCATGGTGAGAAAACACCCGTAAACATCTGGCACCTACTATGGGAACCGAACAAACCCACGTCGAACCACTGGAATGGAACCACTCTGCAACGGCTCGGGGCACATGCCCCCCATCCAGGAAGAAGGTGACTACGTCCCTCCCGAGAACCAGTACAGACATACTACCAAGGGGACCGACGACTCCTGATCGGTAACCCAAGAGCAGCTTTGTCTCTTCGCTCAGGAAACCAACGCCAACCTCCAGACTTTAGTCTCCACGATTCAACAGCTCGTCGACAACCCGGTCACCCGACGCGAGGGGACGGTAGGGGCCCACCAAGGGGAAACGGACCGCCCGCTGGTACGGTCTGCCATGGTCACTGACCATGGAGACGGAGCAACCAACTTGGGGCGGCGGTTCACTATGCCGGGCTTCATCCCGGAGAAATCCCTCACTCCCACCTCGCTCCGCGAAGGATGCGGGATGGGACTCGAGCGGACTGGAGGCGAATCAGTTACAGCCTCGTCTCGACGACCGAGCTTTACTAATCGGCGGCCGGTGAACCACCGATCCGAGGGGGACCGACCCCGGCAGAGCGGAAGTCCCCGTCATGCAAGGCGGGAGAAACGAGAATACCGAGAGGAAAGGAAGAGCGCATGTTGATCAACCCCCACCCCCAGTTCGGCACGAGCTCGGGCAAACTCCCGGGGTGATCGCACTATCTCACCTCGGCCGGCCGGCAATGGCACATGTACCGAGGGAACCCCGGGGGGAACGGGCCGAGATCGCTGTCCATTGTTCCGAAGGATAACTGAGGCACGGGTACCTTCCAGGTTCAAAGTGCCTCCGCTAGAGAAGTACGATAGCACGGGCGATCCAGCGGACCACGTGATGGACTACGAAGGGGTCATGGCGTTCCAAGGGGCTGACGACACCCTACTTTGCAAAGGCTTTTATTCCACCCTCCGGAGGGCAGCCAGGAGCTGGTACCTTGGTCTTCCCAACCGGTCCATTGATAGCTTCGAGGACCTCTCCTAGTAATTCTGCAAACAATTCGTGGCCGGACGTCAGGTAAAGCCGGACTCGAAGCTCCTGTTTAATGTGGTGCAAAGCCCCGGCGAACCCCTGAGGAGCTACATGCGCCGATTCAATGCAGAGTGACTGAATATGGAAAGTTGTCCCGAGTTGGTCGTCAAGACAGCCATGAAGAAAGAGTTCTGCCACAGGGGCCTGAGAAAATTGCTGTACAATGATCCTCCGAAAGACCTCACCGGCGTCATAGCCCGGGCAGAACCCTACATGCTGACAGAGGAGGCGCTGGCCGTGGATAACGGAAGACGTCCCATGGGAATGAGGCGGGGATCCAAGCACGACAAGAGCGAGCGCTGCGGCCCCGACGAGCATCGTCAGGAGAAGAAAGCCAGAGGGAAGCATCGCAGGGAGGAGCCACGACCCCCCAAGCTGGACGCCACCCCGGAGGCTGTCCTCATGCACGCCCAAAAAGAGGGGCGCTTTAACAGGACGCCTCTGAGGATGAAGAGGGACGAAAAAGACGAGGAGAAGTACTGTAAATATCACAAGGACAACGGCCATGACACTGACGATTGCTGGCACATGAAGAAGGATATAGAGAAGCTGGTCAGCCGGGGACACTTCAAGAACTTCACTAACGACTCGGCCCTCGCCCACGGGGAAGGAACATCCAAGCAAGCAGACAAGGGAAAGAAGGTGAATGTGGTCCAGACGGCCCTACGCATCATCGAGTGAGCCGGCGAGACCGCCAGTCGCCACCTCGCCTGGGCAAGGCTAGCTTGCCCTCGTCATCTTCGTTTTCTGTTTTTCATCCAAATGTACGCTCGGGTTCGAGGAATGGAAAGAACCGTGTTAGTACAACTCTTTGTCTTTCACTTCGGCTGGCTAGATGATCGATTGCAGAACAGACATGAAGCCACCTCCCGGTGGAGATCAATGATCCAACCATGAGGCTGGGGGCAACTCCCCCAGCAGGTCAATCACCGAGCTCGTTCGTAAGCTTGAGGCAACTCCCCAGCAGACGGGGACATCGATTCGTTATAAGCCGAGGGGTATCCCCCCTCGCCGACCAACCGATCCGATCTGACCATGAGGCTGGGGGCAACTCCCCCAGTAGGTCGATCGTCGAGCCCGTTTGTAAGGCTGGGGGCAGCTCCCCCAGCAGACGGGGACATTGATTGGTTGTAAGCCGAGGGGTAGCCCCCCTCGCCGACCAACCAATACGATCTGACCATGAGGCTGGGGGCAACTCCCCCAGCAGGTTGATCGTCGAGCCCGTTCGTAAGGCTGGGGGCAACTCCCCCAGCAGACGGGGACATCGATTGGTTGTAAGCCGAGGGGCAGCCCCCTCGCCGACCAACAGATCCGATCCGACCATGAGGATGGGGGCAACTCCTCCAGCAGGTCGATCACCGAGCCCATTTGTAAGGCTGGGGGCAACTCCCCCAGTAGACGGGGATATCGATTGGTTGTAAGCCGAGGAGTAGCCCCCCTCGCTGACCAACCGATCCGATCCGACCATGAGGCTGGGGGCAACTCCCCCAGCAGGTCGATCGTCGAGCTCGTTCGTAAGGCTGGGGGCAACTCCCCCAGCAGACGGGGACATCGATTGGTTGTAAGCCGAGGGGTAGCCCCCCTCGATGACCAACCGATCCGATTCGACCATAAGGCTGGGGGTAACTCCCCCAGCGGGTCGATCGTCGAGCCCGTTTGTAAGGCTAGGGGCAACTTTCCCAGCAGACGAGGACATCGATTGGTTGTAAGCCGATGGGTAGTCCCCCTCGCCGACCAACCGATTTGACCGACCATAAGGCTGGAAGTAACTCCCCCAACGGGTCTGAACGTCAGAGGGGTATAAGTCAGGGGACGACATCCCTTGCGGCCCGAAGGATCCCGTGAGCCGAGGGATCGGAGGCGATTCCTCCCTCAGGCCAATCCTCGCGACTGGCTGCGAGACCAGGGTCAATCCCACAGTATGCAAGGAGATTACCCGAACGACTCAAGTAACGCGAACGAGGGAAAAGCCACAGCGGGTCGGCTGAGAGCGCCCCAGAGGCTGGGGTCAATGGAGCTGGAGTCCCGAAGACCTTTCACACTCGCCACGAGTGATAAAAAGATGTCGGCAAATCATAGAATTCACGACAAGGTCAAACGCAACGAAAGACCGAGGATCCCCACAAAGCAAAAAACCCCAACGACAAGAAAAAGACGATAAGTACATGGACCTGCAAAGAAGCTTTATATATAAATTGTTCGGAATTACAAGCCAAAAAAGGGGGAGGGGGACAAGATAGAGAGGGGCCATTTAAGGCCCCGGGGCACGGGAGGAAGCGTCCTCTGGAACCTCGCCCTGCTCGTAGGGGGGTCAGCGACACCAGCGGGGATGGGAGCGGTTGCCGGGCATGTTCTGCGAACCGGCAGAAGGAGTCCCGGACAACGTTGATAATCCGAGGGGCCAGGAGGTCCTCGTAGGAGCCGAAGGCCTCCCTAAGGACATCCGTGATCCTTGGCCTCGGGGTCCCGTCAACGCCCCTCTCCACCTCTTTGGTGAACCGGGTCATCTGACGCAGCTCTGCCAGCTCACTCCGGAGGTCGCCCCTCTCCTGGCGGAACGCCTCTTCTGCCTCTCTGGCCGACCTCCGAGCGTCGGCCAGTTCCCCCTGGAGGTCTAGCACCTGGGCATCAAGCTCATCCACCTGGCGTCGAAGCTGTCGAGCCTCCATGCGTGCCTCTTGAACGGCCACCTCGACCTCCCCGGCCCTTGAATGCTCCCAGGTCGAGGACTCCTCTAGGACTTTCACCCAGGTCGCCCAACGTTGCGCCTCGATGGCCATCACAGTGGCCTGCAAAAAGAAAGGAGTTATGCTACGAAGGATAAAAAACTGGTTTGAGAGGAGCAAGGCGGCCAAACCTGTTGAAGCTGCCAGACTAAGGAGTCCGACAGTGTGTCGGTGGGAGCTCTCTCTAGGAGATAGCGGTCCTGCGGGAGGACGGAGCTGTGCGCCAACTGGTTGGCCATGGTCCGATCAACGAATATCGAGTCCCCTGGGGTAACCTCGAGGCCCTCCAGGACGCCCGCCAACATGCCACCGGCTCCCACCAAGGAAGGCTCGGCCGAGACAGTAGGGGTGGCCACCAGGGTCAATGGGAGAGTTTCCCCGGAGGCCATCGGCATCTCAGGAGCCACCGGAGTGCGGGTCTCCCCACCCTCCTTCCTCCTCTTCCTCTTGCTGGGACTAGCAGATGTAGGGGGGAACGCTTACGCTCCACATCACGACCACTCACGGGCACGCGAGGGGCCGCCACTGCTCCCGCTTGCCTCCCTCGGCTTGGGCGGGGCGGGGAAATTCGGCCCCCTAGCCTCTCTTTTGGGGAAATCCGTCGCAGCCAAAGGGGGACGTGTAACCGTGACCAAGGGCTCCACTCTTCCCACGGAGGGCTCGGTCTGACGCACCTCCTCGTCAACGGTGCGGCGGGGCACCTGGCCCGATGGGTTCCCTCGGCTTCGGCTGGATCCTCGTCGAATGAGCTCGTCGACATTACGGGTGAACTCACGCCCAGCCATCCCTGTAGAAGGAAAGAAGATCAGGGTAAGCAAGGAGGAAAGCGGAAAGAAAAGAAGCGCCTCTCGGGGGACCACAGGACGTTCTTAAGAAGCAGGTCGTCCAACAGAGGCCAGACCGACCTCTCCTCTAGGGGAAGAGATGACAGAAGCCGGACGGCTGCCTGGTCGGCCTCGGAGAGGGTCAATGTCAAGTTATATTGGCATAAACATCCCCAACTGGTCAAGATCTCAGCGTCCCCAGGAATGACAACAAAAACGTAGCTCGAGCTCCAGTCCCCCACCCACCGGGGTAGGCCGAGTAAACACTCCCTCCCCGTGTGGGCCCGGAGGTGCTGTCACAACCCTTGGCCGACCGTCTGGACCCGATAGTAGTTAAAGAGAAGAGGGAGAGACGGCTCCAAGATGTGGACGCGGCAGATCATGATGAACCCGGTCAGCACCGCGACGGAGTACGGAGTCAACTGGCACAAAGCCACCATCAAGAATTCCATGACTTGGATGAGGAAAGGATGAAGGGGGAAGCAGAGCCCCAGGTAGAACATCTCGACATAAACTCTGATCTCGTTATTCCGCGGGAAGAAAATCCGCTCGTCACTAAAGGGGATCCTGACGTCGTATGGATGGTATAAATACTTCTCCTGGATCTCCGTAACCACCAGGAAGGTGACCATAGACGGAGACCCAAGGACCGCCGGGGGAACATCGAATCTCTCAGCAGCCCGAGCCATACCGTCGCCTACGGGATCCGTAAAAAGCTTTCTTTTACCTTTGTCTTGGACAGGACGAGTCCTCGAGGAGGCGTTGGGTCCCGAAGGCCGGACATTGCCAGATTTGAGTGCCGGGGGGTCCCTTGATCCCGACGCTGAATCGCCTATCCTAAGCGTAGCCATGGGGCAAGTGAAGGAGAGAGGAGGTTACCTTGAGAAGGAACCTGGAGGAAGATAGGCGACGGAGAAAAGGAGCTTGCAAGACCGGAATCGGGAAGAAAGGCGCAAAAGAATCGAAACTTGGAAGACGATGCCTTTATATAGGAAGCAATGTGAAATCCAGACCATTCGAAAGGGAGCACGTGGCGGCATCTGATGATCGACGGCGCTTCAAATCCCGCACCAATGGAAGTTCAAAAGGACCGCATCATGATGACCCCCATTTAATGGGCGGGTCTCGATTGACGCGCCTGTCAAAATCACCAAGAGTCACATCGCCCGAACCGAACCGGCAGAATCCGAACAGCTCGGACGATGGGGGCAATTGAAACGACTATTTTTGGAGAAGCCCAAGAGCAGGAGACCCAAGCCCAAGCCAAGGACGGAAAGCCCACGTAGGGGAGTAGGCCCACATGACGAGGCCTGTAAAAAGACTTGAAGTCGGGTCGGCCCCAGCCTGGAGAACGCACGATCAGCTCGTACTCTCCGAAGACAACCGTCCCCCTGAAAGCGTGGAGCCTTGATGACCATTAAGGAGCCCACTAATCGATCCCACACGACGCGCAGGTGCCTTGAAGAAGGCAAATCGTGGGGGCGTGAGGGGAGGCGAACGGGGGGCATGGATTAAGGGCCGTCGTGGCTCAATAAAAGGAGAGCTGGGACAACCGGGAGAGGGATCGAATCCTTGGCACCTACAACCGAGGTATTCCGATAACTAGACCTTGCTATTTCCCCAAAGTATCTCCTCCGCCACCGCTCGGTCAGAGGATACGGCCACCGGACTCACCTTGAGCCGCACCGTGCCTACCGAGCGTTTCACAGATCCTTTCTGACTTAGGCATCGGAGGGGACTTGGCTGGAACCAAGGTCCAGCCCCCTGACGAGCTTTTTCGTCTGTCCAGGAAGGAGCTGAGCCGAGGCGCCAAGGCTACCCCTCAGCACAGTACTGACCCGCTCGTTTCCGATGGGAGTTGACATCATTCAAGACCAAGGAGCATCACGGGCGCCGAGGCTACCCCTCGACCCCCACCAGACGAGGCTGAGCACCCGACCTGGAACCGAGGCTTCCCCTCGCCTCCACGTCGACCGAAGACCGACGCTCTGCCAAGAAGCGTCTGCTCAGCCGCGGATCCATCGCCTACCCACACCGAGAGCACGTGTGCTTAGCGTGCCCAAGGGATCTCTTCGACACCTTGACCACGTTGACCGTCCAGTCGTCGGTTAACGATTCCGTGGTGAGAAAACACCCGCAAACATTTTTCTTACGCTGATGTTGTCACTTGTCAGCGATGACTTCTGGAGGTCGCAAAGAAAACCTGACGCAAATGGCGAGCACAATGTCTATAGAAATCGCTAGATCTCGACTGGAACGGTGGAGAAAAGCCCTGAAGCAAAGATCTGGTGAACAATCAACAGAATAAGCAAGCAAAGGAGCTCTTCAATATATTAGCATAGTATCAATATATTAGCATAGTTCTCTACACCTGCCAGATGCCATCTATATCTTTCAGGCTCTTCGAGAAATATCAGTAAAAAAAGTGTTCAGTATGAATCTTAAATACAATATACATACTTTTACTTCGGCTTCCCACATTGCAATCAAAATGTAGAGAATAAAAATATTAAAACAAACAAAACAAAATCCAATAAAGAAAAAGATGAGGAAATCAAATAGTTTACTCATCTAATACCCAAAACTACACATTAGCCCTGGTTATTTTGTGAGCGTGCAAGTCCAAGAAACAACAACTGTACATATATACTTTCTATTTAAAAAATGTTCATATATACTTCATGTGTTCTCATACTTGAATCCAATCAGCTTCACAAATAATAACTGCAGACAAAGATCAGGAAAAACAGAAAACTGGATGATGATTTTTCGGGTTATATTTTCGAAGCTTCTAAGTATCAATCTTAATATCTGTTTTAAGATAAAATTTACTTTATTGCAAGTCAAGTATCAACCTTAGTATATTTTCGACGTATCAATCTTAGTATATTTTCAAAGCTTCTAAGTATCAATCTAAGTACCAATCTTGGTATATTTTCGAAGTATCTGTTCTAAGTATCAATCTTATATATTTTCGAAGCTTCTAAGTATCAATCTAAGTACCAACCTTCTTGCAATCCAAAAATATATATCAGTTTTAAGATAAAGTTAGGATATTTTTGCTATGTCGGCTATCACTAAGAAAAGCTGACGAAATCGGCGAGCTCAAACTACGGAAAAAAGAGAGATACCTGATGAGCATTGAAAAAATAGAAACCATGTTCGAAACTAGGTAATCGTCCACATACCTAAGGAGATCGTCGCGATTTGCAGCCTAGCGTTTTACAGACGAAGATCGGCTGTAGAAATCAAAAATTCACCTTTGATTGAAGCTAATAGCAAATCAAAGTAGGAATAAATTGAAGAACTCCCACTGATTTGGGATCTGCACATAGAAATCAAAGAAATCGAAGAAACTCGCTCGGATTTGAGATCGGCGCGAAGAAAACTCAGAAGATTACCGTAGAAACTCGAAGATGATGAGGGATCGAAGGCGATCGAAGGCGAGCGAGCGATCAAGTTCGTAGATTTAGGTTTCTATCATGAAATTTTCGCGGCGAGCGATCGAATGCGAGCGATCGATCGATCGACGAACTCGACGCGTTAAATCTCGGGGATCAGGGGTAGATGCGAACGCGGCGACGCACAACCCTAAAGAATGGAATAATATATTAATTCTCAAGGGAGGGAACTTATTAGCGGTTTGTAGCCCTTATAGCCGCGAAAATTTCTCTCCCTCCTTTCTGATTTTTGTTCCTGTGGTTGGATTTATTATTATTTTATTACTCTGGCGGTTTCGAACTGCCACATAATATTCATTTGGTACCGACGGGTCGTAACCGATACAAATAGAAGGATTTATGGCGGTTTTCCAAACCTCGACAAACAAAACCGCTAGAAACAGTCCTGTGTTTTGTAGTGGATAGACCTTCTTCATGAGACATGAATGAAGCGTTGTATGCCATCGTTGTTGTATGCTTCAACCTCGCTTTGATACCAATTGTAAGGACCGTCTACCTTGCAATACTAACAACAAACACTCTAGAAGGGGGTGAATAGAGTAATGGCAATAAATTGTGCAATTAAAGTTAAACTTGCAAATGCGGAATAATAAGTGCAAGAGGAATTAATCAACACAATCAATCCAAACGCAAACACAAGAATTACCATGGTTCCCCAAACTTGGGTACGTCCAGCCACACCAATATCCACTATAATTCTCATACAGAGAAGTGAATACAATCTCACACAGAGATACCTCACACTGATGATTTGGATTCTCACACAGAGAAATCCTTACTCTCATACAGAGGGACCTCACACAGAGGATTTAGGATTCCCACAAAGATATATCCTTGCTTTCACACAGAAAGACTTAGGCTCTCACACAGAGAGACTCAAACTCTCACACACAAAGATCTCAACCAACCCTCACACAGAAGGTTATACTCTCACACAGAGAGTAACTAGCTCTCACACAGAAAGCTAGGGTTTCAATGAAATAACAAAGTAAAACAAATACTCTTACATATGCCTTGAGATGAACTTACTCATTAATGAATGCAAGGCATGGAAGAGGATCTCCAAGTGATGAGATTTGCTAGAATTGCACTTGGATGATTTCCCTTGAGCTAGACTTCAATGCATGAAGGAGAGAATGAGCTCTAAGAGGGAAATGAGAGAGTTTGAGAGTGGTTTAATCAATCTCTAAATATTTGCAATAGCATCAAAAAGTTCCAATGAACTCAGCCCTCTTATATATATAAACCCTATAGGAACTCTCAAAAGCCAAGAAAATAGCCAAAAAACAAAAAGTTGCAACGGCTAGAATCTGGGCTGAAACGTCAGCGACAGTCAACTGATGAACAAATGACAGTCGACTGTCCAATGGGTAAATAATTCCCAACGGCTATAATCTGAGCCATGACAGTCGACTGTAGAAGACTACACAGTCGACCGTAAAACAGACAGTCGACTGTATATCCTTCATCAGGCGACTGCTGCAGGGGATGGAATAAAACAGAGAGCTGCAACTTACTCCCAGTATGCATATAGGCGACTGATGAACAAATGACAGTGGACTGTAAAATAGACAGGCGACTGTATTCATCAGTCGACTGCTGCAGAAGATGGAAACAAACAGAGAGTTTCAACTTTCACACTTACGCCTTTCAGACGACTATTGACCATTTCACAGGCGACTGTAAATATACATGCGACTGTAAATAATTTATCAGTCGACTGATACGAAAAGCTCAAGTAGATTCAATAAAAGGTTGAATTGAGCAGTGCACCACAGTCGACTGTAGAAGGCTTGACAGTCGACTGGAAATCATCCAATCGACTGTAAAACCTTCATCAGGCGACTCTTGGAGAGCCAGAGACTCCAAATGAGTCTTTGGGCAAGATGAACCTATTGAGTTGGATCTAGGATAATATTAAGGCTCACTAAGATGGTTAAATGCATATGCATGAATGAGTAGACCATCTATCAAGGCATTGCATTAAACTTAGACTCAAAAAGGAGAAAAGAAATAAATGAAATATTATATGGATTACATCGCTTTCCTTAGAGTCTATGGCTTCAATCTTGATGCATTGATGCTACCCATCATCTCCAAGCTTTGGCACCCCTTGAGTTCAAGCATTGGCCCTTCTTCACTTGATGTCCATCCTTGCTCCAAGTGTTTAGTCTCCAAAAATGATATTCTTGAAATGTAACTATGAGACTAAAACAAGGAAGTCATTAGTAACAACATAATGTTGTGATCATCATCAAAATAACATTGGTATGAAACACCAATACTCAACAGTAAATACTTAACATACGCATCAAACATTTCACTTACGTTTGTCATCGTCAAACTAGAAGTCCTAGATCGTTGCTTCCAACAATTAGATGATTCAATGTGATCAAGAAACTTTCGTTGCTTTAAAATCCTTTAAGAATATTCAAAACAAAAGTAGAAAGGATTTTGAAAAACAACTTGCAATAGCCAAATAAAAGTGATCTTAAAGAAGATATAAAAAATACGCACAATAATAAGATCAGAAATTAAAACAGTTTGGCTATGACGAACTTGAGAGCGATGAGAATTTAGAGAGCTTGAATTGCTTGAGAGAAATTGAACTTTTCTCAAGAATGACTGGTAAAGAAAATGATCTCAAAAAGCTCTGTTATGACCTAAAGATCGTAGGAGTCCGACTCCCGCCCGGATCCGTTGACATACCCCATTAACTCACCTTTTCACAAAAGGGCCGCCACCCCGGAAATTCGAATCCACATGGGGACGGGCGCTCCCCGAGCGCACCACCCCGAGCGGGTCGAACAACTGCGGTTGTACGCCTAGGCCAGGGGTGCTGAGGTGCGCCCGGACAGCACCGAGAGGCCAGCTGACTTAGGCGCGGGTATCTATCTGTGCCTGCGAACCATAGTCCGCGACCGAATGGGAGGCGCGGACGGGCCGGACAACTCCCGACCCGGACGACCCGTCTGATTCTCATGCGCCCCGACGCCAGGGATAGCATAGCCCGACCTTTAGTTTGTCACCAACGACAAACGACCTAGGATAAGGGCGCGATTGACACATACGTCACCCGACCGCCTGACAAAGCACCCCCTGGCGGCTGACCCATCTGACGGTTAGCGCTTTCGGCCCTGACATCCCGACAAAAGCACCCCTTGGCCGTTGCGCCGCCTGACAAAAGCAGGTCAGGAACTCCTGTTCCTGACGTCCTTGTCCGAAGCTTCCGCTGACACCCGAGCCAGCTCAGCACGCCTAGTCATCACCCATCAGGTATAAATACCCCCTCTCCTCTTACGGAAAGGGGGTTGGAAAATTCTCTCTTAATCTATAATTCACACACGAGAACAAAGGTCGTCCATATCTTTGTTCTCCCACCCATAGCTCGCCACGTGCGGTCGACACACCGTTAGTCCGGCCGGCGTGTCTAGCCCCCATTTTAAGCCCTATTACTGACTTAGGCATCGGAGGGGCTAAGGGTTGAACCCCAACCCCGCCCTTCTGACGAGTTGTTCGTGCTGCAGGAGAGCTCGCCCCTGGTCCAAAGTCAGCTTCATCCCCCTGCCGTCCAACCTTCCTCAGTTGCATCCGGTGAGATTCGACCCCGTGAGCACCACCGGAAACGGGTCCAACTTCTTCACCCCACTAATCACTTGTAAAACAGCCTACCTAAACCTTCTTCCCCATATAACCATCGTGCCCTTGGTTCCCCATAATACAAATTCATTGTACGCGAGTTCCACCTCGTAACAATTGGCGCCGTCTGTGGGATCGAAGGGTCACACCCATGTTAGACTTCATGCCGATCTCGCGGAACCCTGACCACGGCAAAGATCCCGTGGGTCAGGAACCGCTCTCTCTACAAATCACCCCGGCGTCCGACCCCCTTCTGGGGATGGGCACCGAAACTGAACATACTTCAGCCCACACCGTCCTGAAGAGCTTCAAGGCCGTCACTCAGGCCAGGGGAGACTATCAGACGGCTGGAACGAAGCCTCCGCCCGGCCCCTCAGAGCCCCTGAACGTAAGGCGAAACCTCCACCTTCAGTTCGAGGAGGAGGGGGAGAACAGGGGGCTCGCTGAGGAGGTTGCGGCCCAGCAGAGGCTCCTGGAAGAGGAGATGGAAGTTGCGCGGCGGTGGAGGCGCCTAGGGGAGGCGGCCGCCGCGCAAAGGCGTTTGGACGAAGCGGCCGAGACCGCCCAAAGGGCCTACCAGGACGAAGACGCCGCTCGCCGCCAACTCCGCCTCATCGTCGCGGAGCGCGAGAGGCTAAGGAGAGAGAACAGGAGCAACCGGGAAATCCTGGACGAGACGGCGACGGGTCGGCGGCTCGGGGACGGGCGGGACCCGTTGCTGAACAGGTCCCCACCCGAAGGAGGCAGCCCGCATCGCCTGCACCACCCCTCCGATACCCTACACGAGGAAGCCGTTTGTCGACAACTACGCTTCCTCACCGTCGAGCGCGAAAGGCTCCTTCGGGAGAATCAAGAACGGATGGAGGCCCGAGGAGAGCTGGCCGGGAGGCGCTGGCGCTGGGAGAACCGTAGCCCGCAACCCGTCGAATCCTCGACTCAGGGGAGGAGCCCCGCTAGAAGACCGTCGGGCTACTCCCCGGGGACGGAGTACCATCGGCCGCCGAGGCGC
Source organism: Scilla litardierei (assembly GCA_030789695.1). Lineage (NCBI taxonomy): Eukaryota > Viridiplantae > Streptophyta > Magnoliopsida > Asparagales > Asparagaceae > Scilla > Scilla litardierei. The sequence goes on along the minus strand of CM061141.1, from coordinate 134,177,532 downwards.
GACCGAAGCCAGACCCCCGAATGGCGGAGAGGGGATGCGCCGGATCACCCTACCTACCCGGAGGAGGCCACGCCACTTGCACGATGGATCACGTCCGCCCCAAGGCCCTTAAGGTTCAAACCCCCTCACTTGGCCACGTACATCCTGGCTACCCCCGAAGGGAACGAACTGGCCCACCCTTGGAACGCAAAACATCTGCTAAAATTCTACCAATAGTTGTGAGTTTTTCCTTTTTTACGCGCAATATACACATCTACTCGTTTTACGCAACATTGTTGTTCCTACACAAGTTTTGCAGATCGCTAAAACTCCGAACCTCTGGGGCAGGGCCAATCCTAGCCACCCAAACCAGAGAAGGGCACGGGCCGGGCTACGCGCCCGCTCCCCCCTCAAGACCTCTGGGGCAGGGCCAACCCTAGCCACCCAAACCAGAGAAGGGCACGGGCCGGGCTACGCGCCCGCTCCCCCCTCAAGACCTCTGGGGCAGGGCCAACCCTAGCCACCCAAACCAGAGAAGGGCACGGGCCGGGCTACGCGCCCGCTCCCCCCCTCAAGACCTCTGGGGCAGGGCCAACCCTAGCCACCCAAACCAGAGAAGGGCACGGGCCGGGCTACGCACCCGCTCCCCCCCTCAAGACCTCTGGGGCAGGGCCAACCCTAGCCACCCAAACCAGAGAAGGGCACGGGCCGGGCTACGCGCCCACTCCCCCCCTCAAGGCCTCTGGGGCAGGGCCAACCCTAGCCACCCAAACCAGAGAAGGGCACGGGCCGGGCTACGCGCCCGCTCCCCCCCTCAAGGCCTCTGGGGCAGGGCCAACCCTAGCCACCCAAACCAGAGAAGGGCACGGGCCGGGCTACACGCCCGCTCCTCCCCTCAAGACCTCTGGGGCAGGGCCAACCCTAGCCACCCAAACCAGAGAAGGGCACGGGCCGGGCTACGCGCCCGCTCCCCCCCTCAAGACCTCTGGGGCAGGGTCAACCCTAGCCACCCAAACCAGAGAAGGGCACGGGCCGGGCTACGCGCCCGCTCCCCCCCTCAAGACCTCTGGGGTAGGGCCAACCCTAGCCACCCAAACCAGAGAAGGGCACAGGCCGGGCTACGCGCCCGCTCCCCCCCCTCAAGACCTCTGGGGCAGGGCCAACCCTAGCCACCCAAACAAGAGAAGGGCACAGGCTGGGCTACGCGCCCGCTCCCCCCCTCAAGACCTCTGGGGCAGGGCCAACCCTAGCCACCCAAACCAGAGAATGGCACGGGCCGGGCTACACGCCCGCTCCCCCCCCTCAAGACCTCTGGGGCAGGGCCAACCCTAGCCACCCAAACCAGAGAAGGGCACGGGCCGGGCTACGCGCCCGCTCCCCCCCTCAAGACCTCTGGGGCAGGGCCAACCCTAGCCACCCAAACCAGAGAAGGGCACGGGCCGGGCTACGCGCCCGCTCCCCCCCACAAGACCTCTGGGGCAGGGCCAACCCTAGCCACCCAAACCAGAGAAGGGCACGGGCCGGGCTACGCACCCGCTCCCCCCTCAAGACCTCTGGGGCAGGGCCAACCCTAGCCACCCAAACCAGAGAAGGGCACGGGCCGGGCTATGCGCCCGCTCCCCCTCAAGACCTCTGGGGCAGGGCCAACCCTAGCCACCCAAACCAGAGAAGGGCACGGGCCGGGCTACGCGCCCGCCCCCCCCCCCCCCCCCCTCAAGACCTCAGGGGCAGGGCCAACCCTAGCCACCCAAACCAGAGAAGGGCACGGGCCGGGCTACGCGCCCGCTCCCCCCCCTCAAGATCTCTGGGGCAGGGCCAACCCTAGCCACCCAAACCAGAGAAGGGCACGGGCCGGGCTACGCGCCCACTCCCCCCCTCAAGACCTCTGGGGCAGGGCCAACCCTAGCCACCCAAACCAGAGAAGGGCACGGGCCGGGCTACGCGCCCGCTCCCCCCTCAAGACCTCTGGGGCAGGGCCAACCCTAGCCACCCAAACCAGAGAAGGGCACGGGCCGGGCTACGCGCCCGCTCCCCCCCTCAAGACCTCTGGGGCAGGGCCAACCCTAGCCCACCCAAACCAGAGAAGGGCACGGGCCGGGCTACGCGCCCGCTCCCCCCCCCTCTCAAGACCTCTGGGGCAGGGCCAACCCTAGCCACCCAAACCAGAGAAGGGCACGGGCCGGGCTACACGCCCGCTCCTCCCCTCAAGACCTCTGGGGCAGGGCCAACCCTAGCCACCCAAACCAGAGAAGGGCACGGGCCGGGCTACGCGCCCGCTCCCCCCCTCAAGACCTCTGGGGCAGGGCCAACCCTAGCCACCCAAACCAGAGAAGGGCACGGGCCGGGCTACGGGCCCGCTCCCCCCCTCAAGACCTCTGGGGTAGGGCCAACCCTAGCCACCCAAACCAGAGAAGGGCACAGGCCGGGCTACGCGCCCGCTCCCCCCCTCAAGACCTCTGGGGCAGGGCCAACCCTAGCCACCCAAACAAGAGAAGGGCACAGGCTGGGCTACGCGCCCGCTCCCCCCCTCAAGACCTCTGGGGCAGGGCCAACCCTAGCCACCCAAACCAGAGAATGGCACGGGCCGGGCTACACGCCCGCTCCCCCCCTCAAGACCTCTGGGGCAGGGCCAACCCTAGCCACCCAAACCAGAGAAGGGCACGGGCCGGGCTACGCGCCCGCTCCCCCCCTCAAGGCCTCTGGGGCAGGGCCAACCCTAGCCACCCAAACCAGAGAAGGGCACGGGCCGGGCTACGCGCCCGCTCCCCCCCTCAAGGCCTCTGGGGCAGGGCCAACCCTAGCCACCCAAACCAGAGAAGGGCACGGGCCGGGCTACACGCCCGCTCCTCCCCTCAAGACCTCTGGGGCAGGGCCAACCCTAGCCACCCAAACCAGAGAAGGGCACGGGCCGGGCTACGCGCCCGCTCCCCCCCTCAAGACCTCTGGGGCAGGGCCAACCCTAGCCACCCAAACCAGAGAAGGGCACGGGCCGGGCTACGCGCCCGCTCCCCCCCTCAAGACCTCTGGGGTAGGGCCAACCCTAGCCACCCAAACCAGAGAAGGGCACAGGCCGGGCTACGCGCCCGCTCCCCCCCTCAAGACCTCTGGGGCAGGGCCAACCCTAGCCACCCAAACCAGAGAATGGCACGGGCCGGGCTACACGCCCGCTCCCCCCCTCAAGACCTCTGGGGCAGGGCCAACCCTAGCCACCCAAACCAGAGAAGGGCACGGGCCGGGCTACGCGCCCGCTCCCCCCCTCAAGGCCTCTGGGGCAGGGCCAACCCTAGCCACCCAAACCAGAGAAGGGCACGGGCCGGGCTACGCGCCCGCTCCCCCCCCTCAAGGCCTCTGGGGCAGGGCCAACCCTAGCCACCCAAACCAGAGAAGGGCACGGGCCGGGCTACACGCCCGCTCCTCCCCTCAAGACCTCTGGGGCAGGGCCAACCCTAGCCACCCAAACCAGAGAAGGGCACGGGCCGGGCTACGCGCCCGCTCCCCCCCTCAAGACCTCTGGGGCAGGGTCAACCCTAGCCACCCAAACCAGAGAAGGGCACGGGCCGGGCTACGCGCCCGCTCCCCCCCTCAAGACCTCTGGGGTAGGGCCAACCCTAGCCACCCAAACCAGAGAAGGGCACAGGCCGGGCTACGCGCCCGCTCCCCCCCTCAAGACCTCTGGGGCAGGGCCAACCCTAGCCACCCAAACAAGAGAAGGGCACAGGCTGGGCTACGCGCCCGCTCCCCCCCTCAAGACCTCTGGGGCAGGGCCAACCCTAGCCACCCAAACCAGAGAATGGCACGGGCCGGGCTACATGCCCGCTCCCCCCCTCAAGACCTCTGGGGCAGGGCCAACCCTAGCCACCCAAACCAGAGAAGGGCACGGGCCGGGCTACGCGCCCGCTCCCCCCCTCAAGGCCTCTGGGGCAGGGCCAACCCTAGCCACCCAAACCAGAGAAGGGCACGGGCCGGGCTACGCGCCCGCTCCCCCCCTCAAGGCCTCTGGGGCAGGGCCAACCCTAGCCACCCAAACCAGAGAAGGGCACGGGCCGGGCTACACGCCCGCTCCTCCCCTCAAGACCTCTGGGGCAGGGCCAACCCTAGCCACCCAAACCAGAGAAGGGCACGGGCCGGGCTACGCGCCCGCTCCCCCCCTCAAGACCTCTGGGGCAGGGTCAACCCTAGCCACCCAAACCAGAGAAGGGCACGGGCCGGGCTACGCGCCCGCTCCCCCCCTCAAGACCTCTGGGGTAGGGCCAACCCTAGCCACCCAAACCAGAGAAGGGCACGGGCCGGGCTACGCGCCCGCTCCCCCCATCAAGACCTCTGGGGCAGGGCCAACCCTAGCCACCCAAACAAGAGAAGGGCACAGGCTGGGCTACGCGCCCGCTCCCCCCCTCAAGACCTCTGGGGCAGGGCCAACCCTAGCCACCCAAACCAGAGAATGGCACGGGCCGGGCTACACGCCCGCTCCCCCCCTCAAGACCTCTGGGGCAGGGCCAACCCTAGCCACCCAAACCAGAGAAGGGCACGGGCCGGGCTACGCGCCCGCTCCCCCCCTCAAGACCTCTGGGGCAGGGCCAACCCTAGCCACCCAAACCAGAGAAGGGCACGGGCCGGGCTACGCGCCCGCTCCCCCCCACAAGACCTCTGGGGCAGGGCCAACCCTAGCCACCCAAACCAGAGAAGGGCACGGGCCGGGCTACGCACCCGCTCCCCCCTCAAGACCTCTGGGGCAGGGCCAACCCTAGCCACCCAAACCAGAGAAGGGCACGGGCCGGGCTATGCGCCCGCTCCCCCTCAAGACCTCTGGGGCAGGGCCAACCCTAGCCACCCAAACCAGAGAAGGGCACGGGCCGGGCTACGCGCCCGCCCCCCCCCCCCCCCCCCCCCCCCCCCCCCCCCCCCCCCCCCCCCCCCTCAAGACCTCAGGGGCAGGGCCAACCCTAGCCACCCAAACCAGAGAAGGGCACGGGCCGGGCTACGCGCCCGCTCCCCCCCCTCAAGATCTCTGGGGCAGGGCCAACCCTAGCCACCCAAACCAGAGAAGGGCACGGGCCGGGCTACGCGCCCACTCCCCCCCTCAAGACCTCTGGGGCAGGGCCAACCCTAGCCACCCAAACCAGAGAAGGGCACGGGCCGGGCTACGCGCCCGCTCCCCCCTCAAGACCTCTGGGGCAGGGCCAACCCTAGCCACCCAAACCAGAGAAGGGCACGGGCCGGGCTACGCGCCCGCTCCCCCCCTCAAGACCTCTGGGGCAGGGCCAACCCTAGCCCACCCAAACCAGAGAAGGGCACGGGCCGGGCTACGCGCCCGCTCCCCCCCCTCTCAAGACCTCTGGGGCAGGGCCAACCCTAGCCACCCAAACCAGAGAAGGGCACGGGCCGGGCTACACGCCCGCTCCTCCCCTCAAGACCTCTGGGGCAGGGCCAACCCTAGCCACCCAAACCAGAGAAGGGCACGGGCCGGGCTACGCGCCCGCTCCCCCCCTCAAGACCTCTGGGGCAGGGCCAACCCTAGCCACCCAAACCAGAGAAGGGCACGGGCCGGGCTACGCGCCCGCTCCCCCCCTCAAGACCTCTGGGGTAGGGCCAACCCTAGCCACCCAAACCAGAGAAGGGCACGGGCCGGGCTACGCGCCCGCTCCCCCCCTCAAGACCTCTGGGGCAGGGCCAACCCTAGCCACCCAAACAAGAGAAGGGCACAGGCTGGGCTACGCGCCCGCTCCCCCCCCTCAAGACCTCTGGGGCAGGGCCAACCCTAGCCACCCAAACCAGAGAATGGCACGGGCCGGGCTACACGCCCGCTCCCCCCCTCAAGACCTCTGGGGCAGGGCCAACCCTAGCCACCCAAACCAGAGAAGGGCACGGGCCGGGCTACGCGCCCGCTCCCCCCCTCAAGCCCTCTGGGGCAGGGCCAACCCTAGCCACCCAAACCAGAGAAGGGCACGGGCCGGGCTACGCGCCCGCTCCCCCCCTCAAGACCTCTGGGGCAGGGCCAACCCTAGCCACCCAAACCAGAGAAGGGCACGGGCCGGGCTATGCGCCCGCTCCCCCTCAAGACCTCTGGGGCAGGGCCAACCCTAGCCATCCAAACCAGAGAAGGGCACGGGCCGGGCTACGCGCCCGCTCCCCCCCCCCCCCCTCAAGACCTCTGGGGCAGGGCCAACCCTAGCCACCCAAACCAGAGAAGGGCACGGGCCGGGCTACGCGCCCGCTCCCCCCCCTCAAGATCTCTGGGGCAGGGCCAACCCTAGCCACCCAAACCAGAGAAGGGCACGGGCCGGGCTACGCGCCCACTCCCCCCCTCAAGACCTCTGGGGCAGGGCCAACCCTAGCCACCCAAACCAGAGAAGGGCACGGGCCGGGCTACGCGCCCGCTCCCCCCTCAAGACCTCTGGGGCAGGGCCAACCCTAGCCACCCAAACCAGAGAAGGGCACGGGCCGGGCTACGCGCCCGCTCCCCCCCTCAAGACCTCTGGGGCAGGGCCAACCCTAGCCCACCCAAACCAGAGAAGGGCACGGGCCGGGCTACGCGCCCGCTCCCCCCCCTCTCAAGACCTCTGGGGCAGGGCCAACCCTAGCCACCCAAACCGGAGGGGGCTACGCACCCATGGCCCTCGAAAAATCAAAAGAAAACAGGGGCACACATACCGGGACGAAATGACGTCAGTTCCCGAGTAGGCGGCCCCGATGTGACTCGACGAAACGAAAGGACGCTCGAGAAACACGCCACCATTAATGATGCGCTCCAAACGAGGACCCGTAAGAGCCACCTGGCAAAGGCGGTTTCCCACGGGCATGAATTCGAGGAGCCCATTAATAATGCCAACTCAGCGCAATAAATAGGGGAGAAACCGTCAGCGAGATCTCCCTATAAAGACGCCACTCCCCCTTCTGAAAGTAGGAGAACCGACAGACATGAAAAACCGCCACTTGATCCCCCCACCCACCGGAAAACGGGCCGAGATACACCGCCCTAACAAAAGAGAGGTCACCGGCCATCAATGGTTCCCGCCGCCCATGGCGGCGGCTTTTACATCTCCAGCACTGCTAACAGGATATTCCCCTTACAAACGGATCGCCAAAAGGGTATTCCCCTTACACAAGGGAAATCCGCCTTTCACACCTCCGTCCGCCCTAAACAACGACGAGTCGGAGAAAGGGTAGCATCCGATCTCCGCCGGCTGGGCAGGCGAGAGCCCCCAGCACTCGCCGGCCAGTACCTCCTTGCAGTCGACCTCCGGGCGAGGACCTCGGAAAGGCTGCATCCCTGACGAGCCCAAAAGGCAAGTCATGGCGTGTCAGCCCGCCCATGCACAACCGGGCGCTGAACCCCACCCTTAAACCGAAGCAGCAAGGCATGGGGGGAGGAGCAGCCCGATCCTCAAGAACCTCCCCGAGGCGCAAGCCTCAGAAAGACGGCTTCCCTGATGATTCCCCTTCTCAGCGCCTCTACTGGACCGAGGAAACCTTACCCCGTCCGTGGAAGGAGATGACAAAGCAATAGAGGGAAGGCGGCCCGATCGGTAAGATCCTCCCCCCACCTATCTCGGGCCAAAGAGACCTTGCAACACTTCAGCACAGAAGGCGGCCAATCACCTCCGCGCCAAGATCGACTCAAGTTAAAAAGGGCCCGCCCGGCCCGCAGTGACCCCTAGATCCGAAGGCCATTAAACCACGGGCGAGGACAGCTCTATAGCCCCTCATCGAGCCGGATCTGACCCCACAACGGGCGATAAACTAAGAACTCCTGTACAAGCTGTAGATCAGCTCTTACAAATTTAAATGAAAACGTTCTTCTTTATACGCTTAGATTTTTCGGAGAATACCATAGCGGGTAGCTATCCCCTGGCCAAGTGCCGGGCGAGCAACGCGCTACCCCGCCTAACTGTCGTAGGACTTCTAGGAAGTCTACGTCCGCAGCTCGAACCCCGCGATACTACGATTCGAAACCAGCCCCCCCCCCCTCCCCCCCGCTCCCTGAAAGTCACCGACACCTTTCCCTCAAAGGGGAAAGAGGTACACTGGGGCCCGCCCTGCGTAACAGGTTCGGCCCGAGATCAAATCACGATAGGACAGCGTGTCTCACCCCGAACCCCTGCGCCGACTCCCCGCCCCGCCCAAAGGCAACACAAGCCGACAACATCCCCTTCCCCCAGACCTCGTGATCTCGGACACGGGGATGTTGGGGGCATAATTAGTAATTGTGTAACTCCCGCAAGAAGCCAAGACACGTGACCCGGAACGGACCGGTCACAAGGCAGAGGCCGCGAAATAGGCGCCCAGTCCAGATAGGGCAGCGGCCCTGTCTCGTCAAATCAGCGCCACTGTAACGACTGCTTTTCATGTATCAGAATTTATTATAATATATAATCTATGTTTTGGTGGATTTTCTCCTCTTGTGTGGTTTTCGTCTCCGTAACTTTCATTTTCGATCGATTCGTCGTATTTTCTCGATTCTTCCTTAGGATCGTCGTTTTCGAAGTACGTCGTTGTGACGGGCTTCACAACGGTCATATCTAACTGTTAGATCAAGCCTAGGAGTCTTAGGAATCGATCCCGGGGCCTCGCGCTTCGTATCGGTACTTTTCTGTGCTCATTAGCCGGTGTAAGAAGGGCCACCGACCGACTAGATGACGATCCAGTCGGTCGGCAATCCTTCTTGGACCGACTAGTGAGCTTTCTAAATCTTCTCAGGAGTTACTGTTTATCGTTAGTCGGTCTAAGAAGAGTTGTTGACCGACTAGGTTGCAAACTAGTCGGTCGGCGATGCTTCTTGAACCGACTAACACATCATCTTAATTTTAGTTGAGTTACTGTTTACTCTTAGTCGGTCTAAGAACGTTCATCGACCGACTAGATGCTAAACTAGTCGGTCAGTGGTTGTTCTTTGACCGACTAACCAGTGTTAAAACCCTAATTTCTGGGCAGCCGCCAGCTCAACCTATAAATACCCAACCCAATCGTTTTCTTCTTCTCCAACACGACCCTAAGCCCTAGTTTCTTCCCCTCCAAGCCCCCATCTTCCTCCAAGCTTCAATCCTTCATTTCAAACCCTAAATCCATCATCCAATCCATCCATTCACTCTTTCTACCACTCATCTTCCCCAAAATCTCACCGAAACCCATCAAATCCCCAAAATCCCCCGAAACCCTAGTTTCCTCAAACTTCTCCATTAGTTTCCAGATCTGGTCCTAGGGTTCCCCGGAGTGTTTCTTCCGCCTCCTCTCGGTAAGAAATCGATTCACCGTTGTTTTCATATCCTATTGTAATTTTTATGAAACCCTAATAAAATACTTGTGTTTTAATGTTTGTTCCCCATAACAGCGATTCCCCGTAGGCTAGCATCCGCGGAACGAACTTTCGTAACCGTCACCCCGGTGATAGGCAAGTGAAACTTGCATCTCTTGATTTGGGCCATGTCTTAGGCCATTACCTTGTTTTAGCGTAAAAGAGACTAAACGGTGAAAGGATAGCCGTTTAGACGCCATTGACCTAGCTTGACAACGAAGCTTGGTCCGTCACCCTCATCATGCTTGTATGTCACGTTTAAATTCAATTAACGGTACGCAATCATTTGTTCATGTCATTGCATAGTAATAAATTATTGTGATTGTGTAGCACACGCTACAACATTATATTCCTGGCTCGTGTTCCAGAAGCGAGCCCTGTAGTTGGAAACCCCAACGCTCGGATACCGGCTAGGCACCCACTTTTCGTGGGCACAACCCTATGCCAAATACACTTCCTGGCCCGTGATCCAGAAGCGAGCAAATGCTCGATACACGTAGGGGTGGGGTAAAAGATATGCGTCACCAGAGCACGAGATGGCCTGATCCGCCACTCCAGCCTGCAGGCGAAATCTCTAGTGTTTAAGTGAGTAAGAGATATGCGTCACCAGAGCACGAGATGGCCTGATCCGTCACTCCAGCCTGCAGGCGAAATCTCTAGTGTTTAAGTGATTAACAGTGATAAGTGAAAACAGTGATAAGTGATTCGTGAACTAGTGAGTTGGTAGCTTTGGCTACATTGTGCATGCTTGTCTCTCTTTTAAACTGTTGCATCATATTCAACTGCCATGCCATTGTTTAACATTTAAATGCTAGGTTGTTAGTCACTTTCAGTTTCCTTGCTCAAGTCTTTTAGACTTGCTGACATGTGCCCCTTTCTCTTTTGGGTGTCGCATGTTAGACCCTGAGCCTGAGTTGCTTGCTGAGGGTGAGGTGTTTGCGGACGCCGAGTTTGAGCCCGTGTTGGACGGGGAGTACGTGGACACTGGGGACCAGTCCTAGTGTCTCCGTTGTGTTTTAAATTTTGTTAAACAGTTGTTTTGTTTTCGGTGCGTGGCACCTATACTTATTTATGTCGTTGCTTTTGTTCGGCCTTGTTCTGGGCCCTTAGACTCTTTCTTTTAGCCTGGTGGCTTTTCTGTGATGTTGAATATTTGTGGACAACCCTTGGGATTGGTGTTTCTTTTCCGTCTCATATTATTATTATTGTTGTTTCGATTGCAATTACAGGGACCTGCTTATACTAAATTGACGCTTATCGGGTTTGGGGCTTCACCGCTCCACTCCCGTGCGGACCTTTTCACGTCTCGCCTCCATTTTAGGGAAGCGGGTCGTGACAGTTTTTAGTGGTGGCCCATGCAGGTCCTCTGTAACTGCAACTATCGGGATAACGATAATAATGCAAGATTGTTCAACAAATAATTTCGACATCTGAGCCCTAAGCTATGAGTCTAATTGTTTCGTTTTCTGCGTCATTAGATGGCAGGAAGGCGGATCACCCGTGGTGGTGGTAGTGGTGCGCCCCCTCATGACGAGGAGCCTGAGCGGGAGCCCACTAATGGGGAGATGATGAGGATGATGTTGCAGATGATGCAGGTTCAGCAGGGTGTGCTCCTGCAGGTGCAGAATGCTCCAGTGACTCGAGCTGCTCGGGTGGTGGAGACCCCTCGCCCTGAGCCCGGGGCGAAGCAGTTCAGAGAGCTGGGTCCTGCGTATTTTGATGGGACCGAAGGTCCATTGGCTGCTGATGAATGGATGAGGAATATCGAGGACAATCTGAAGATGTCCAAGGTCAACGAAGTTAGTTGGGTTGACTTGGCGAAGCGCCAGCTAAAGGATAACGCCAGAAATTGGTGGGATGCTGAAGAAAAGATGTTGGAGGAGCCGATCGTCTGGGCTACCTTCAAGGCCAGATTTGATGGTGAGTTCTTCCCGAAGGCTGCCAGGGAAGAGATGCTGCAGCGTTTTATCGATTTGAAGCAGGGGAACTCGTCGGTGGACATGTACCACCAAGAGTTCATGAGGCTTAGTCGGTTTGCACCAAAGATGGTGCAGGACGCTGAGGAGCGAGCTCAGAGGTTTCTGCAGGGGCTTGCTTCAGAGCTCCAGAGCTTTGTGACCTCTTCTGACCGGGAATCTTATCAGAAGGTTTTGGTCGCTGCCAAGAGGCAGGAGCTGCTTGTGAACCAGAGGAAGGGGTCTATTGTTGGTGCTGGGAAGAGGCCTGTGGAGCAGGCGAGAGCTGTGGTTCGACCTGGATTCAGGCCGAACCATCCTGTTCAGTTCAAGAGGCCAGGAGGGCCTGTTCGGAAGGTTTGCCATTTCTGTGGCAAGGAGGGTCATATCAAGGAATCATGTAGGAAGTTCTTGGGGCAATGTGTTGCTTGTGGAGATCCCGCCCATGCTCTCAGGGAGTGCCCGAAGTTGAGGCAACCTTGGCGGACACCTATTGCTGCCCCGCCTTTGCAGCAGAGAGCCCCGGTGCCCGCTGGTCGTGGGGTGCCCCTCGTCCCGCAGAGGCAGGCTTTTGAGCGGGCCGCTCCGCCGAGGAGGCAGGCATTCCTGATGACTGAGGAGGAGGTTTTGGCCATGGATGAGGTCATTGCAGGTAACTTTCGATCTAGATTGTTCCTTCCTTAATTAGTTGATTGTTAAATTATGCTGGATGCTTGTGTATGAATGTTGCTAGAGTAAGATTTGATTGATTAGACTGTTTGTTAGGTGTGGTTTTGGTTTGCACGTTCCCTGCCCGAGTCCTCTTTGACTCAGGTGCGTCAATGTGCATTTTGGCCCAGAGCTTCGTGGAGAAGCATTCCTTGTCGACGTCCCCTCTCTCCAAGAGTTGGAATATCGTCACAGGGAATGGAGTAGTCACGGTGCATCGTGGGTGCAGTCCTTGCTCTATGGTGGTTTGTGGACATGAGCTTTATGCTGATTTTATTGTCCACAACATCACCAACTACGATGCGGTCTTTGGGATGGATTGGCTTTCGAGCTTCTTTGCTACGATCGACTGCAGGAGGAAGAAGGTGGTGTTCGAGATTCCCGGACATCCAGTATTTGAGTTCAGTCGTGGTAGCAGTTCGTTTGGTCCTGTCAGATTTCGGGCCAGGCCGTTGGAGGCTGTAGCTACGCAGATGGAGCTGGAGTGGCCAGCTGTGGTGCGAGATTTTGGCGACGTCTTCCCCGAGGAGATGTCTGGTTTGCCACCTGATCGAGCTTTGGAATTTTCTATTGATCTAGTTCCAGGTGCGCAGCCGATTTCGAAGGCGCCGTATCGTATGGCGCCTGCTGAATTGGAAGAGTTGCGGAAGCAGTTGGATGAGCTGTTGCTGAAGGGTTATATTAATCCTAGTGTGTCTCCGTGGGGAGCACCGGTGTTGCTGGTTAAGAAGAAGGATGGTTCGCGTCGCATGTGCGTGGACTATCGGGGATTGAATGCGGTGACCATTAAAAATAAATACCCGTTGCCTCGCATCGATGATATTTTTGATCAGCTTGGAGGTTCGAGGGTGTTTTCTAAGTTGGATTTGAGGAGTGGTTACCATCAGTTGAAGGTGAAGAGGGATGATGTTCCGAAGACAGCGTTCAGGACGAAGTATGGACACTATGAGTTTGTGGTTATGCCTTTCGGCGTAACTAACGCGCCCGCAGTTTTCATGAATCTGATGAACCTGATTTTCTACGACTTTTTGGATAAGTTTGTCGTTATCTTTATCGACGACATTCTGATCTATTCGAAGTCGGAGGAAGAGCATGCCTCGCACTTGAGGACGGTATTGGAGATTTTGAGGAAGCATCGGCTGTATGCTAAGTTTTCGAAGTGCGAGTTTTGGCTGGATCGAGTCGCTTTTCTTGGGCATGTGGTGACTGGAGATGGTATTTCTGTGGACCCCGAGAAGATTAGGGCCATCAGGGAGTGGCCTGTTCCGTCGTCTGCATCTGAGATTCGGAGTTTCCTTGGACTTGCTGGTTACTATCGGCGATTCATTAAGGACTTTTCTCGTATTGCTGAGCCGATGACCAGGTTGACGCGGAAGGATGTTGCTTTTGTTTGGTCGGGTGATTGTGAGAGTGCTTTTGGTGTTCTGAAGGAGAGGTTGACGAGTGCCCCTATTCTTGTCGTGCCTGATCGCAGCGGTGGATTTGAGATCTTTTGCGATGCTTCTGGCAAGGGTCTTGGTTGCGTGTTGCATCAGCACGGACATGTTGTGGCGTATGCGTCTCGTCAGCTTAAGGTTCATGAGAAGAATTATCCGACGCATGATTTGGAGTTGGCTGCCGTTGTGTTTGCTCTTAAGATTTGGAGGCACTTCTTGCTGAGTGAGAAGGTGAAGATTTTCACCGATCACAAAAGCTTGAAGTATATTTTCACGCAGAAGGAGCTCAACATGCGACAGCGTCGATGGTTGGAGCTTATGGCGGATTATGAGATTGATTTGCAGTATCACCCTGGCAAGGTGAATGTGGTTCCTGATGCTTTGAGTAGGCTTCCAGCGGTGATGATTTTGACCTCGCAGTGGAGATTGCAGCAGGATTTTTGCGAGTCTGGAGTGGAGATTGTTCTTCCTGGGGAGGCTTCTTCGTTGATGTACATGCAGGTACAGTCGACGATCGTGGATCGGATTAAGGCTGGCCAGGCCGGAGATCCGAAATTGGTAAGGATTCGAGGGCAGGTGGAAGCCGGTCTGCGGACTGACTTTTTGATTCATGAGGATGGCTCGCTGAGGTTTGGAGCCAGGTTGTGTGTGCCAGCTGGGGATATCAGAGAGGAGTTGATGGTGGAGGCACACAGTTCGCCGTATTCTGTGCATCCTGGTGGCACCAAGATGTACCAGGATCTTCGTCTGAATTATTGGTGGCATGGTATGAAGAGGAGCGTGGCTCGGAGTGTAGCCAAGTGCTTGGTTTACCAGCAAGTGAAGGCGGAGCATCAACGTTCGGCCGGGTTGCTACAACCGCTTCCGATTCCGGAGTGGAAGTGGCAGCACATCACTATGGATTTCGTGACTGGACTACCTCGGAGTCCGAAGCAAAATGACGCGATTTGGGTGATCGTGGATCGATTGACCAAATCTGCGCACTTTATTCCATTCCGAGTGGGACAGTCCACGGAGGTGCTAGCGAGGAGATATATGGAGGAAGTCGTGCGACTTCATGGAGTCCCCGTGAGTATCGTGTCGGACAGAGACACGAGGTTCACATCTCAGTTTTGGCAGAGTTTGCAGAAGAGCTTGGGTACGCGTCTGAGTTTCAGCACGGCGTACCATCCGCAGACGGATGGCCAGTCCGAGAGGACAATTCAGATTTTGGAAGACATGCTGAGGGCATGCATGTTGGATTTCAAGGGTTCGTGGGAGGACCATCTACATTTGGTGGAGTTTTCCTACAACAACAGCTTCCAGGCGAGTATTGGCATGGCGCCTTTCGCCGCTCTTTATGGGAGGAAATGTCGATCGCCATTGAATTGGGATGACGTTGGTGATCGGGAGTTGTTGGGACCTGAGATGATCGTGGAGGCCGTGGATATTGTCAGGAATATTCGGGAGAGGTTGAGGATTGCTCAGGACCGTTTTAAGCATTGGGCGGATGCTAAACGTCGTCCTTTGGAATTTCAGCCGGGCGACCATGTGTTCTTGAAGATTTCCCCGAATCGTGGTGTGATTCGTTTCGGGAAGCGTGGGAAGTTGAGCCCGCGATACATTGGACCATTTGATGTTTTGGAGAGGGTTGGCGAGGTAGCTTACCGCTTGGCCTTGCCGCCATCTTTGGAAGGAGTTCACAATGTTTTCCATGTGTCGCAGCTTCGTCGATACATTAGCGATCCGTCTCATGCGGTGGATTTTTCGGAGATTACCGTTCGCCCTGATATGACGTATGACCAGCATCCAGTGCAGATTCTTGACAGGCGTCAGAAGTCACTTCGAAACAAGGTCGTCGATCTTGTTAGAGTGATGTGGCGACACGGTCCGCCGGGAGAGTCTACTTGGGAGAATGAGGATGAGATGCGAGAGCGTTTCCCACTTTTGTTTCCGGACTCGTGAGTTTTTGGGAATTCCGAGGACGGAATTTTTCTTAAGTTGGAGAGGATGTAACGACTGCTTTTCATGTATCAGAATTTATTATAATATATAATCTATGTTTTGGTGGATTTTCTCCTCTTGTGTGGTTTTCGTCTCCGTAACTTTCATTTTCGATCGATTCGTCGTATTTTCTCGATTCTTCCTTAGGATCGTCGTTTTCGAAGTACGTCGTTGTGACGGGCTTCACAACGGTCATATCTAACTGTTAGATCAAGCCTAGGAGTCTTAGGAATCGATCCCGGGGCCTCGCGCTTCGTATCGGTACTTTTCTGTGCTCATTAGCCGGTGTAAGAAGGGCCACCGACCGACTAGATGACGATCCAGTCGGTCGGCAATCCTTCTTGGACCGACTAGTGAGCTTTCTAAATCTTCTCAGGAGTTACTGTTTATCGTTAGTCGGTCTAAGAAGAGTTGTTGACCGACTAGGTTGCAAACTAGTCGGTCGGCGATGCTTCTTGAACCGACTAACACATCATCTTAATTTTAGTTGAGTTACTGTTTACTCTTAGTCGGTCTAAGAACGTTCATCGACCGACTAGATGCTAAACTAGTCGGTCAGTGGTTGTTCTTTGACCGACTAACCAGTGTTAAAACCCTAATTTCTGGGCAGCCGCCAGCTCAACCTATAAATACCCAACCCAATCGTTTTCTTCTTCTCCAACACGACCCTAAGCCCTAGTTTCTTCCCCTCCAAGCCCCCATCTTCCTCCAAGCTTCAATCCTTCATTTCAAACCCTAAATCCATCATCCAATCCATCCATTCACTCTTTCTACCACTCATCTTCCCCAAAATCTCACCGAAACCCATCAAATCCCCAAAATCCCCCGAAACCCTAGTTTCCTCAAACTTCTCCATTAGTTTCCAGATCTGGTCCTAGGGTTCCCCGGAGTGTTTCTTCCGCCTCCTCTCGGTAAGAAATCGATTCACCGTTGTTTTCATATCCTATTGTAATTTTTATGAAACCCTAATAAAATACTTGTGTTTTAATGTTTGTTCCCCATAACAGCGATTCCCCGTAGGCTAGCATCCGCGGAACGAACTTTCGTAACCGTCACCCCGGTGATAGGCAAGTGAAACTTGCATCTCTTGATTTGGGCCATGTCTTAGGCCATTACCTTGTTTTAGCGTAAAAGAGACTAAACGGTGAAAGGATAGCCGTTTAGACGCCATTGACCTAGCTTGACAACGAAGCTTGGTCCGTCACCCTCATCATGCTTGTATGTCACGTTTAAATTCAATTAACGGTACGCAATCATTTGTTCATGTCATTGCATAGTAATAAATTATTGTGATTGTGTAGCACACGCTACAACATTATATTCCTGGCTCGTGTTCCAGAAGCGAGCCCTGTAGTTGGAAACCCCAACGCTCGGATACCGGCTAGGCACCCACTTTTCGTGGGCACAACCCTATGCCAAATACACTTCCTGGCCCGTGATCCAGAAGCGAGCAAATGCTCGATACACGTAGGGGTGGGGTAAAAGATATGCGTCACCAGAGCACGAGATGGCCTGATCCGCCACTCCAGCCTGCAGGCGAAATCTCTAGTGTTTAAGTGAGTAAGAGATATGCGTCACCAGAGCACGAGATGGCCTGATCCGTCACTCCAGCCTGCAGGCGAAATCTCTAGTGTTTAAGTGATTAACAGTGATAAGTGAAAACAGTGATAAGTGATTCGTGAACTAGTGAGTTGGTAGCTTTGGCTACATTGTGCATGCTTGTCTCTCTTTTAAACTGTTGCATCATATTCAACTGCCATGCCATTGTTTAACATTTAAATGCTAGGTTGTTAGTCACTTTCAGTTTCCTTGCTCAAGTCTTTTAGACTTGCTGACATGTGCCCCTTTCTCTTTTGGGTGTCGCATGTTAGACCCTGAGCCTGAGTTGCTTGCTGAGGGTGAGGTGTTTGCGGACGCCGAGTTTGAGCCCGTGTTGGACGGGGAGTACGTGGACACTGGGGACCAGTCCTAGTGTCTCCGTTGTGTTTTAAATTTTGTTAAACAGTTGTTTTGTTTTCGGTGCGTGGCACCTATACTTATTTATGTCGTTGCTTTTGTTCGGCCTTGTTCTGGGCCCTTAGACTCTTTCTTTTAGCCTGGTGGCTTTTCTGTGATGTTGAATATTTGTGGACAACCCTTAGGATTGGTGTTTCTTTTCCGTCTCATATTATTATTATTGTTGTTTCGATTGCAATTACAGGGACCTGCTTATACTAAATTGACGCTTATCGGGTTTGGGGCTTCACCGCTCCACTCCCGTGCGGACCTTTTCACGTCTCGCCTCCATTTTAGGGAAGCGGGTCGTGACAGCCACGATGCGACTCAACATAACGAAAGGACACTTGGACTACACGCCATCGGCAGCAACACGCCCCCCGAGAGGCCAGAGTGCCGGATACCGCCAGGGAAAAGCGATTCCCAAAGCGCGGGATTCCACGGAGCCCATTGACGGCACTAATCCCCCGCATTACCCAAGAAAAACCCTTCCACAGAATCTCGCTATAAATACCCTCCCTCCAGAGGTCAGGGGGAAGGAGGAAGAGAGACGCAGGGGATTCCCATCCCCTCACTCCGGGCATAAAACGGCCCCAAACGCCCCACCGAGCTACAAAAAAAGCCGACAGCCACCGACGGACCTCACTTCCCCCGACGATGGCCGCCATGGCCCCGCCACCTCCAACAGGATATTCCCCTTACACGTGGAAGGCCCCGCCCGCCAGCTTTCCCCCTGCCCATTATTGGATCAAAAGGCAGGTCCAGAAAGTCGGGCCGCGTGCCGCAACACCCCCATTAACGCCCAGCCGACGGTGACCCCCACGGGGTGTCAGGGGGGAAACCCCCAGCGGCTCTCCCGGTGGCGCCGTCACCCTCGGCGATCCCCACAGGGTGTCGGGGGGGAACCCCCAACGGCTCTCCCAGTGGCGCCACCACCGCCACCTTGTCCTCAGCCTCCCCGGGGTTCCCCCTCGGTGCGCGGGGTCCCCGGCGAGGCCGAACGACCCTCCAGCACGACGACATTGAGGCAGAACGCGAGGAAGCGACGAAAGGGAAAGGAAGAGGGTCCCCTCCTACGACCGAGGGTCGGCCCCCCTGAAGGCTGAACCATCACAGGGCGGCACCCCTGATTAAAAAAATTGGTTCCCAGCGCGTCGGCCCGCCCCCGGACAATGAGGCGGTAGGAATTCGGCGATCGACATAAGGGAAGACCGCCCCGACGCGGGGATCTGCTCCTCCCGACGAAGCGAACAACAAATGTGGACAACCCTCCATCCCAACCGCCGGTTGACCCACATCTTCTCCTAGTGTTGTAAATATCACCTAGATCTCCGATAAAGATTGGTGTATAATACTCCCCCTTTTGGACAACGCCCCGCTTGGCTTAGACTCGGGAAGAGACCTCGCGATCCCGCTATAACGGGACACACCCCGCGGGACCAGCATCACCCCCCTGAGCTGGGATCCAAGTCCGGGTCGCGATTAAAAGGTAGTGTCACGGTAGTGTTACGCCATCCGAGCCGAACCGGGCTTCCGCCTCGCACTCGAATGCCGGGGGAAATTGTTACGACCTAAAGATCGTAGGAGTCCGACTCCCGCCCGGATCCGCTGACATACCCCATTAACTCACCTTTTCACAAAAGGGCCGCCACCCCGGAAATCCGAATCCACATGGGGACGGGCGCTCCCCGAGCGCACCGCCCTGAGCGGGTCGAACAACTGCGGTTGTACGCCTAGGCCAGGGGTGCTGAGGTGCGCCCGGACAGCACCGATAGGCCAGCTGACTTAGGCACGGGTATCTATCTGTGCCTGCGAACCATAGTCCGCGACCGAACGGGAGGCGCGGACGGGCCGGACAACTCCCGACCCGGACGACCCGTCTGATTCTCATGCGCCCCGACGCCAGGGATAGCATAGCCCGACCTTTAGTTTGTCACCAACGACAAACGACCTAGGATAAGGGCGCGATTGACACATACGTCACCCGACCGCCTGACAAAGCACCCCCTGGCGGCTGACCCATCTGACGGTTAGCGCTTTCAGCCCTGACATCCCGACAAAAGCACCCCTTGGCCGTTGCGCCGCCTGACAAAAGCAGGTCAGGAACTCCTGTTCCCGACGTCCTTGTCCGAAGCTTCCGCTGACACCCAAGCCAGCTCAGCACGCCTAGTCATCACCCATCAGGTATAAATACCCCCTCTCCTCTTACGGAAAGGGGGTTGGAAAATTCTCTCTTAATCTATAATTCACACACGAGAACAAAGGTCGTCCATATCTTTGTTCTCCCACCCATAGCTCGCCACGTGCGGTCGACACACCGTTAGTCCGGCCGGCGTGTCTAGCCCCCATTTTAAGCCCTATTACTGACTTAGGCATCGGAGGGGCTAAGGGTTGAACCCCAACCCGCCCTTCTGACGAGTTGTTCGTGCTGCAGGAGAGCTCGCCCCTGGTCCAAAGTCAGCTTCAGCCCCCTGCCGTCCAACCTTCCTCAGTTGCATCCGGCGAGATTCGACCCCGTGAGCACAACCGGAAACGGGTCCAACCTCTTCACCCCACTAATCACTTGGAAAACAGTCTACCTAAACCTTCTTCTCCATATAACCATCGTGCCCTTGGTTCCCCATAATACAAATTCATTGTACGCGAGTTCCACCTCGTAACAAGCTCTATATTTATAGAGCTAAGAAGGGATTTGAAATAATTCAAATAAGGTTTGACTTCAGCCCAAAAAATCAGTTTAGAATAAATGAGAGAATGAATCAAGGAATTTTGGTCGCACAGTTGGTAGTCGACTCCCAACTTTGGTAGTAGACTTCCAGAGCAATTTCTGAGAAATTCTGCTACAGCTGGTAGTCGACTCCCAAGTTTGGTAGTCAACTCCCAGAGAAGTTTTATGAGAAAATTTGCTGGTGAAAGACATTCAACTCTTGGGTGTTGGAGGTTGACTCCTTCTTGAAAAATAATGTTCTCAAGAAGTTTTGTTCTCATATTACAGAAGATAAGTTTACATAATAGTAACATTAAATTAAAAACATTTTCAAAATTCTCTCTCTCTCTCTCTCTCTCTCTCTCTCTCTCTCTCTGTGTGTGTGTGTGTGTGTGTGTGTGTGTGTGTGTGTGTGTGTGTGTGTGTGTGCATATTCTTTTTGGCTTTGACATAATCCTAAGAAAATGAAAAAACAACGCGCACACTAGACACTATGAAGAATTTGAAGCATTGGTTGAACTTGATCTTGTTGCATAGGCTTCACTTGAATTTGAGCTCCACTTTAGCTTAGGCTTGAGCACATTCTTTGAGCTCCTCTTGTGCTTAAACTGAAGTTTCAGAATGTAGACGTGGAATGCGAGATCAATCCTTCTTCATCTTCTACGTGTGTAGTTATCGTTCTTCTTCTCGGAATATGCTTTGAGCTTCAATTAGCTTATTACACAACCTACACACTTAAACAATAATTAGTACACAACAATATTTGGTGTGATCATCATCAAAAACATTTGAGGTGTGACTAGATTTCCCAACAGGCCTTCCAACTTTGATGTCTATATCATTCCTTGTATCAGTCACTGGAGTTTCGATGAAATTAGACGGCCCAGTTGGGATGTTATAATCCACTGTCCCCGGCATTGGGGTCTGCAGCAATGGAGTCTGCATAGGAGTGGGTAGAAACAACATCTCGGCTGTCGGACTCTCGTACTCCTCAATCGGTCCCTCGTACGACACGTTTAGATTGTGAACCTGTGCGGATGTCGTCAAGCATCAACGATGGGGATGCTGGGGATCGGCAGGCCGCCCCTGAACAGCCTGTGGACTTGCTCAAAGGAGTCGAAGTTGTTGGGGGACAGGTAGAATATATCATGCAGTATGGGGACAAATGACACGACCAACGACTTAATCGAGTTGTCGAGGAAGTCCGATGTCCGAATCTCTGTCTCTTGGAACATACAAGTTTAGTCCTAGCAACAGTCTGCTCTCGATGTTGGGATTAGTCCTTGTGGGGGGTCGTCCAGTCTTCCCCCTACAAGGATATGGGTATTGCACCGAACCTCCTAGGACAGGACGGACTATGCCTTCATCGCAGGAGAATTGGATGCGGTCCTTGCTGGGGAAATCATCGATGGTGACGCTCTGGAGGAAGAACTCGTCCACATGGTGGTCCTTCACTATGATGGCCACTGGGATCCCATGCTCCTTCTTGTACCTGAACGTCACCCCGAACTCCGACTCTCCTGCCACGATCGACGGCAGGTTCAGGATGCTCTGCTCCAAGTTCACCAGCTTGCTAACCACCCCTCGGTTGCCATTGTTTGGGTCGTCGATGTCGGAACTGACAAGTTGGAAGGAGACCGACTGGTCGATGAACTCGGCCAGCTCGTCGAACACAGTGCCGTCGAAGTTGGTCACGTCGATCACGTTCTTCTTCATGAGCACCATATGGCCCTTGACCTTGGCATCGCCATGCCCGAAGATGCCTTCGGTGATCCCCCCATGATGCCGCTGATCATTACGATGATCATTTTCGCTTAACTTGGTTGATTCAAATTAACAAGGGAGAAGATGGGCGAGTAGTAAGTTTTGCTCAAAGCATCTGGGGTCTTATTAATAGCGGCTAATTGATCTTTTGGTACCCTCGAAATCAATTAATTTCACCACAGGAGAGACTCGTGCATTTCCTGAAATGAGACCGACCAACCTTGACAGATATGATGCATTAGTACCGCAACATGTAAATGAATCCATATTGTAAGTAGAAAAATAAAGAATATGAGAAGTGAAAACGAATCATTATCGGTGTGGTTGACGTCATGGATGTAACCTAGTTTCCATAGACGGTGCCAATTGTTGATGGGAAAATCCACCGAAAAATAAATTTGTATAGATGAGATCAATGTTATGATGATCTTGAGTGATGACGATGAATGAAGGAAGTTTTGTGAAGCTTTCGTCTCCATTGTGAGGATGACGATCTATCTCCTGGATGCCGATCCGAACTGTACGACGATCTGACGATCTATCTCCTGGAGAACGATCTACTACTGAACGACGATCTATCTCCTAGATGACGATCTGAACTATCCTAGATGTCGACGAACTCTTTGCTGACGAGCTCTGACGAGCTATTTGCTAACGACCTATTTGTTTGACTGCAGCATGAACAGCTCGTCAGGGGGCATGTGTCCGACCCTCGCCCCTTTCGATGCTTAAGTAAGTCGCTTGAACCAAACTATAAACTTTACATTATGGAGTATTGAGTTTTGGATTACCTCTTTGGGTTTTTCCACCCTTCCCCCTCTCTTGGAGAGTGTAGCTCCTTTTATAAGAGTATGATGGCTAAGGCCTCTTGATGATGTCTCTTCATCTTCCACATAATGGCATTAATGATGAAGACATTTGGCATGCCTCATTAAAGATGATATTTATATAGAATATGGGGGGTTATCATGATGCATTGGCCAATTAAGAGTTGCAACTTCCACCTTTTGGTCTTCTTGACTCTTGATATTCTTGACTCTTGGTCTCCTTGAATTTATGGAAGAAGTCCAATAGCACATGAAAATTAATGCGAATTTATTCACGTAACAAAATCCATAATTTGCTAACCAATCAGCATATCCATTGGATTCCAGGGAAAAAAAGTGTTGAAAGATAACTTCCCGCTGCCTTTGTCAAATCCGCTTACATATTCTGGCCAACGGATTCTCCAGTGGCATATCATCATAGATTTGCTCAGAATTAACACCAATACATGTGAATCAGCATTTATTATTCTCCGATATCCCTTTAACGGAGCCATGTTCATCCCCTCGCAGAGTCTCCATAGTTCTGCTTGCAAGGGAGTACATGTCCCCAATCTCCTAACCACACCTCCTTTCAAGATTTACTAAATTATTACTGAATGATGATAGAGCTAAAGAGTTTCAATCTGTTCCAACCATTTTTAGGTGAATCCTATTTTATCCTTTTAATTTTTAGACATTATTAAATCGCCAATATATCCATCGTTACTTTTTCAGTTTTCTACTTATCTACTAAATTGCGATTAAAATATCGAGTAGGTCTTCGTTAAGTTAAATAACGTTCTTAAAGCATCGAAACTTTCTTCTGAAAAAAATGGGGTTAAAAGGAGAAGACACGAGATATGATATTAGGTTACCTGCCTAATTAAATACCTACATTTTGTCATTAAAATATTTCTTAAAATCAGGGGGTAAGATATTGGCAATTAATAAAGAGGATGAAAATAATTATCATGTTAGAGACGGGGCCACCCACACGCAATCATGTGATTAATGAAATTTTTTGAACATGTGTTTCATGATAAGTTGAAAAGTTCAACTGTTAAAAAAAATTAATATTAAAAAAACGGTTCAAAGTTTGAAGCACACGACTTCCTCTTGCAAAAGTTCAAGCGCTGATAGGACGAAATTATCATCAAAGTGTAGTCTAATTAAGACGTAATACTCTTCAATAGTTTAAATATGAAACTAGTTATAATATTTATTTATTATTATTATTTCCTCTTGTTCCATTCAAACTCAAAGCCATAGAGGACGGAAACAAGGTGTGCCCAAACAGAAACACGTGTGCGGATGTGAACAGATTGTTGTGGAGGAAATTTCTTAAATACTAAAATCTACACAAATCCAGACACAAAAATTAAAAATTAATTTCAAAATTAAAAAAGAGTAATTATCTAGCCATATACGTGTACGTGGAATGCCAATCAGCATTATCTCTGCCCTTTCTCCTAGGAGGCGTCGGATCGAGACATGATTGACATTCGTTTTACTGCTTTTCCATGTATCAAAATACATGTACATCGAATTTATTGGCATTTTCCGGATATTTCATATTTCTATTTTGATATGAGTTTTTGTATATGAGATTTATGTAGATCAGGGGCAAGACACAAAAAGATGAACACTTGGCATCTAATCTATTAGATCAGGTCATATCTTTTTTACATTAAACACTTCGTATATATTTAAAGAGAAAAATGTGTACCAAACTGCCACCGTTTAGATTGTAAACAAGGAGTAAATCCCTGGGTCAACTGACCACATTAACTTCGTATTAATAAAACATGAAGCGAATTATCATACTTTATTTCTTTTTCGAACTTTGGGAGGAAGAAAAAATGGTGTCAGAGTTATCTTGAAGTCAAACATTGAACCCTCTTTAAAGGGAAGGAAACATGCTAATATTCGGCAGGACAACTGTATATTGTCCGAGTCCAAGGATCCATTCCACCGGCCGGTGACGGGACCCCACTTTTTCCATTTAAAAACCTCGAGACCTCCCCCCACTCCCTATAACTCCCCGCAATCCCCCCTCCCAAAACAACGTGCACAAACAGCAAGAAGAAAACACATACAGAAGGCAGGTCGGCGATCTGGTCACCGGCGGTGAGGTTTTGAGGATGGAGAGCAGGTCGGAGGAGTACCTGCAGCAGTTCGTCGGTGAGACGGAGTGGTACAACGACATTGTGTTGAGCGCGGTGTTACCGGGTCGGGCGTGGGAGGCCCTGCCCAGGCCCGTGAAGTCGTGGATGAGGAGCTGCATCGGTGGGACCCTTCTCTACTTCGCCTCCGCCATCGTCTGGTGCTTCTACATCTACTACCTGAAGCGCAACGTCTACGTCCCCAAAGGTCCCACCTTTTCGCCCCTCTCTTTCTCGAATTTTTTTATTTACATATTATCGCAGATCCTATTCTTTTGGTCCCCTGCATGTGATCTCGATTCATAAGTTTTCTGTAAACGAGGGGTGAAACGGTAAAAAGGGGGGGAATGTTGCAAATTTGGGGGAAAACGAAATTGTGGTCACGGTTGATTCCAATGATTGGTTGATGTCGATTTCAATGCTAAATTTGGAAAAAGTAACGGTGGGGATTACTGATTCATTGATCTGATTCTAAGTCTTCAGAGTTAGGAACGTAATTTTGATTCTTCTTATTAATTCCTTGTTGTTATTTTTAAATAAAAAATTGCTGCTCTGTAATGACGTTTACTTTTTCTATTGGCAAAACTTAGCGGAATTATGAAATCTTGGTTCAGTGTTTTTGTTAGAGTTTGAAGATTTCAAACCTTTGATGAAAATGACAAGGCTTTGTGCTTTCAATGGCTATCTTAGATGTGTCATATTCTTGTTTATTGGATAATTTTTTTGCCTTGTGATGATGGATGATGTTTTTTGCTTTGACACGTTTCCTCCAATTTTTGATATTTTTCTTTCATTTGACTTTAATAGAAAATGTCTTGTGCACGCTAGTGTTTATTGTTGAATTGAAGAAGTAAGATACAGGGGGACAAGACCGTTAATCTGTCATGTCAAATTATTTGGTGATGATTTTGAGTTTTTGTGGTCACTGGTTAATGTGCGGGATTCACAAATTAATGTGCAGTAACACAATTAATGTGCGGGATTCTCAGATTTATGATTAAGGCACTATTTAAATAGTAAGTGATTAGTGTGAAATAGTAGCTCGTATAGTACAGTAGCACAACTAATGTGTGATATCCGTGGAGATATGATTGAGTCTGGGGCACGGACATGATTAAGAGTATCGGTACGTCTACAAATGAAAGGAGGCCTACCTACAAATGTTACCATCATTCTATTGTATGTAGGGGACATATCAAGAAGAAGTACTACAAGCTATTACGAAAACAACGCCAAATGGTTCTTAACCAAAGCTCAAAGGTGGAGATGCATTTGCAAGTGGTAATTGGATGGTAACAAGTAGTAATTGAATAGTATCAAATAGTAGCCCAACTTGTATCGCATAGTAACAAAATTAATGTGTGGGATCCACGGGCGGATTTATGATGATGACGACAAGAGAACTTCGTAAGCTGCATGATTAACAAGGGTGGATATTTAGCACAATCGTAGGCATCTATGAAGTGACTTCGGATTAGAATTCTCGTCTAATTGATAGTGACATTTGCGAGTTCTTTTATCAACAAGATTATAAAAGAACTTACTGGGAGCATTATAAGGCAGAGATTGAAGAAGATCAATTTGCCACAGAGAGAAAGAGTGTCTCTAAAGAAGAAAGCAAACTTCTCCAGAGATTGTAAAGAGAGTTGTTTTAGAATTTAGATCTATGTATTTATTTCATGGTGAGACATTAAGTTCAGTTAATTTTCTCTGGATTTTTTTATATGATCGGTGAATCACAACAAAGACATTGTTTTGGTATTTCCGTTGTCATGGAGATGCTAAACCGTGAAGTACATGCCATAAAGTTGAGTTGGAAATTTCAAGGGAAGTCACATGTCAATTATAACATATTGGTGCTTTATAATTATTTATTTATGCATGTATGAGTGTATGCTGTATTTATGCATGTATAAGTGCAACGAAAACACCTATAGGAGAATCCATGAAGGGTCACTTACATGCGCAAATTCAAACTGATGTCCCAAATTATGTGAATACATGTCTCCAACAAGTGTTATATGTTGGACATGGCTTGATGAAAGTGGATTTCTTACTATATAGTGAGTTGATTTTATAATTATCTTGGAGTCCGATAACTTGTTCAAGTAATGCGTATCTGAATTTGGCATGAGCTGTAATGCAGACATCATGCCTTATTTGAGTAAAGACATGTAATGTGTTAACATTTTACATTCATTGGCCACCTACCAGTAGCTTGTGATATTAGGCATGACATCGATGATGACCTATTTTGCAGCTACATGCGTTTAAGGCCCTCATGTCTGTGTTTAAGACTTAAGAAAAAAAAATTCTTTGGTGGGCAGGTTGCCAGCATGTTTTCTGTTTAATATTATATTCTTCTAAATATAACTTGTTGCATATTCTTTATGCGCTGTGTGACTGTTTTGCAGTGATAGGATTTAGTTTTCATGGTTTAGTTGTTTTGGGGGCTTGAGGTTTTATGATTTGTTGTTGTGAACCTCGAAGGTATATCATGTCTTGTCTTAACTCATATTATATACATATAATGTCTATGCCCATGGTGTATCCATGTCCTAGGGTCTTAAGACTTTGCATATATGTGTATCAGCATCTTGTTATATCCGTGTGCCATGCACATGTCTGTGCAACTTGGCTTTCGAGTCATTTTTTGGTGTTGGATAGTGGTCAGTTATTGGGCTTTGCTTATTTATCATTACCATCTGCTGCATTGATCAAATTATGCATTATTTCCCATGTCATAAGATAACTTATTGAAATTCTAATACTTATTTTTATTATCTTCGTTTTCCCTTAGTTTTATATTTTATTTTAATTTTAGACTCGTTGTTCCTTCTATTGTGCTTAATTCTTTATATAAATATGCCTGAACTAACTGACATGGCAGAGATGCTCAAGAAAGCATTGTGTTTGGCTGGGGTTTCTGAAACATGAATGAACTCTTC
Organism: Scilla litardierei; assembly: GCA_030789695.1. Taxonomy (NCBI): domain Eukaryota; kingdom Viridiplantae; phylum Streptophyta; class Magnoliopsida; order Asparagales; family Asparagaceae; genus Scilla; species Scilla litardierei. Next base: position 134,149,800 of record CM061141.1, on the reverse strand, counting down.
GAGATTGTATGAACAAATTAAGTAATTCAGAGACATTAAGGAATGCATCATTGCATATTCTATATAATTTTCTACTCATATCAATCACGTTTTATGCTGTTGACAATTTTCCTCAAGACAATGATAAATTCTAAACTTACAGAATGATTTCAGGGGTTTCTCGAAAACTAATACACAATAAGTCTAGAAGCAACTGTGACTTATTAGAAGCACATTGCGTGTAAAAATTTTTCTCTCGATAATTGGATGTGGAGAGGTTTCTGGTCTTGACTGAATGCCTTTTGTTACCGCATAACAATAATGCTTTCCATAGCACAGGTGCCTTTATATTCCTGATAACAACAAATTATTCCCTGAAACATGACATGGACACTTCAAGTGTCATAGCCTTTTGTTGATTTCTCTGACACATGAATTTCTTTCTCAATACTCTTTTCTGTGATCTTTCTAAATTTTATTCTGTGATGACCAGATGAAATTCCTTCAAGACGTGCCATGCTTTTGCAAATAAAAGTTGCAATGAAGGCTATGCCTTGGTATGTTCTTCTTCCGACAATTACCGAATACATGGTTGAACGAGGCTGGACCAGATGCTACTCAAGTATTAGTGAAGTTGGTTGGCCCATGTACATTGCTTATATGGTGACATACCTAGCCATTTGTGAGCTTGGAATTTATTGGATACACAGAGAGTTGCATGATATAAAGCCGTTATACAAGCATCTTCATGCCACACATCATATTTATAACAAACAGAATACTCTTTCACCATTTGCTGGTAAGTCTTTACTCTCTTTTTATTTGCAATTCTAATTGATAGAAATAAACACTGCAACAGTTTATGAACTATTATGCAGACCATATTAGTAATTCACAAGTTTTGTGTTTGATTTTTATCATCAATTTCTGGAATATTTTAATACTGTAAGGTTTAGATATCATATAGAGCATGTTTTGTGTATTAATTCATGGATTCCAAGCTAGAAAATCCTTATTGGTTCTTCAACTGTTTGTATATGTTTGCAAAATCGAATAGCCTCAGCTTTCGATAACATGGCTAGTCTAATATAAGAGCTACGTTCTGCGCTGATTTAACTTTGATCATGCTTGAGCGTATTTATAAGGATATTTTGCCACAGGTGGGAATATTTATTCCTTTGTCATCCAAAAAGACCAAAAACAAAAAAAAGAGGGAAAAAAAGAAAAAAGAAGAAGAAAAAAATACATGTGCACGGGCCATAGCAATTAATTTTTTGACAATGTTTTCTCCCGTTTCTTTCTTTTCTATATTAGTGAGGTTGTGGATGGGGGTTCAAACTTAACGCTCATTGGTGCTTGTCCGATAATTGTATGTTTGGTCTCTGGAGAGATGCATAAACATGTAAACAGCTGCTAGATGGAGAGTGTTAGGGTGGACCTTGTTTTTCTTCAGACGGTTCAGAGAGGAATTCTTTTAGCAAGTGATGTTCATATCCTAGAGATATTTGATAACTACCTTCCTGAAATACATGTTTTGTTTTTGGGGAAGAATAGGTTGGAGTATGGACTATTAAGCTTGGTGCACCTGGTAAAGGTCACCCAAGTAACTTAAAGGAGTAAGAAGAGATTGAAGAGTGTGCAAGGTGTTTTTGATTAGGAGGGGATAGTTATTCTCCATCTTTTCATGGTGCTTTTTGGCTACAGTTCAGTATTATTTGGGTTGTTCTTTTGGCCAACATGGATATGATTCGGGAGGGTAAGGCATGTCAGATACTAGTTGCTCGAATATTGTTGTTTTGAGAGAGTATATAATCACACTATGTGAAAAATCGCATTCATTTTCATTACAATAATTCTTTCCCATGTTTTTTCCCTTCCCTTTGTACTGTCCGTGTTTGTTTGATAATAGACAGACAATCAATTTTTTTTCAGGAAGCCTTTGCATCAGTAAATTGTGTATTATTTAACCTGATAGATACCAAAATTCTCGCATGCCACAATCAAGAGTTGCTCATTCAGGTGCATTTTTTTTGTTTTTTGGTACATAAGGGTCTTTGACGGACCCTTTTAATCCTAGTAAATCCCTATGTATTCTTGAATTAATAGGAAGACTTCATTTGGATGATTATTGGAAGAAATACACATTGTAGACCTTAAGATCTATCTGCCACCATGAAATCTGTTGCAACCTATGAAGCATGCACACTGATATGGGGCATGGGCATGACACCACTGAGAACGGGACATGGCAAATTCTTATAAAGTAGGGCACATGGATACGATGATATAATAGTGTATTTGCATGCATAAGAATCTATATTGAATACACATCAAAATTGATAGCGATTAGGATTTCTTTCATTTTAAATAATAGAAAAATAATGTAAAATTGCAATGGTAAGAATATATAGCTTCTAATCAAGTAACAAAGCAAACTAAAAAATCTAAAATAATCTACACAATCTAGTTTAGTTCTAGTGATATTTAAGCTTTTTTAATATATTACAAGCTTAGTTAAGAAGATCATTTTTATATTTTCTTTGAAGATACGTGGCTCTAAAGTAGCCGAACACTGTCTTCAGAATTTCTTTAAAGTTGATATTGCTCGGATACATAACTTTTTTATGTTTTAAAATTGAACTCGACTTCGAAGTGTTTGATGTGTCTATCGCAAGCGTTATTGTCTGACGTGTGTCAACACGGACACAACACCTATTTTGAAGCGTATTTCATAGTTGCAACATTGCCTAATTTAGGAATATGGGACCCCTTGAATCCATCTGATGAGATCACATGGCAAACCTGTAATTTCGAAGGCTCAGTGACATTTCTGTAATTTTGGAGTCCAGTGGTATTTCAGTAATTTTGAAAAAAATCTGATTATTACATATGTGGGGCTTAATGATCATATTGAAATTTTATGAGAAACTTGTTGGAGGTTGATTTGATCCCTCGTTTGTGGAGTGCGATCATTCTTTGAAATCAGTGGATTGGGAGAGCAGTCTACCTCTCGACCTCTCGAGCGTGGCCAACTATCTTTACTTTTCTTCTCCTTTCTAATAAAAATCAGATTTTTATTCTTTCAAACCCTAGAAATTCCTATCAATTTGATATCAGAGCACCGATCTTAGCATCTGTGACGGTGGTGGTGACGAAAAAGATTGAAGGTTTGGTGGAGAAACTCGACATCGAAGTGGGAGAATTAAGGAAATCGATGGAGGAGATAAGAATATCAATGGCATCCATCGAATTTGGGATCAAAGCCAGATTTCAGGCATGTGAGGCGAGAACGGATGCAAAGTTGGAGTCTTTCATGCAAACTCTAACGCAATACATCTCTTAACAAATTTTCGATCTAAAAGTGACAGAATTCAGATTTGTACGACAACCCAGATTTAGGGCGTGAAATTTTTGGAGAAAGAGAAGAAAAACGTCGAGGGATTTGTTGGACTTCTTTCCGATGAGGATGTGGACTCCGAGTAGACGGCAGAGGATCCTACAGGGGCGGCCATCCCTTACATCTTCACCAGGGGCCTCGCGGCCACTGGGATGGCCCGTCAGCGGTTAGCAGGCACTGACAAGGACGCCAGGGGCATCACGGCCCCCCTGCTGACTTGGTTGGACCTAACCGAGCCCAGACTAGGCCAATAAGGGCCATGCAGCCCCCAGGTGGCCCACATGGGCCCATCCTAGCTTTGGTTGGGTCGCCAGGTGCCATGCGGCTCCTTGGCGGCCTGCCAGGACTGCGGGCAGCAGCTGTTGTGCCGCCAGGGGGCCTTGGACCCCCGAACGACCTGCTAGAGAGGGGATGATCAGCGAACATGTCAGCGAGGCTTTGGTGATGACTTCGACAACCCCTCTAGATCCCACGGCCATCAGATCTTTAGAGAGATCCCGACGAACATGTTTCGGCCTATGAGGAGGATCGAGATGACTATGATGACAACCTGGGCTATGAGGATGGGGGTGGTGATTATGTTTTGGATGATGATGACTGGAGGAGGGATAGTGAGGTAGATGGAGCTCCATTGTGAGATTTTATGCGGTAAAGGGAGATGCAACAAGACACCTATCAGCTACATCACTATGGACATGCCGGAGGGAGACTCGGTGTTGATGACAGGATTAGAAAGTTGAAGATGTCGTTGTTCGAGGGAGAGAATTCATATGGATGGATTTACCATGTCGAAAGATTTTTTGCAGTGGCCCACCTGACAGAGAGGGAGAAGTTGGAGGTGGTAGACATATGCTTTGAAGGGATTGTGCTCTCTTAGTTTCAGTTCATGGAAGGACCTTAAGGACTGCCTAGTATACCGTTTTGGTACACTTAAGGAGAAAACTTACAGGAGCAGATTATTGCACTCAGGCAAGATGGATCTGTCTGGGAGTACATGGAGAACTTTGAGGCTCTCTCAGGAAGGGGGAGGGGGATACCATAGGAGACTTTGGAAGGGAGCTTCATGAAGGGGCTCAAGGTGAACATCTGTGCTGAGTTTTACATACAGAGGCCTAAGAAATTGATGGACATGACAGAGTTGTCACAGATGGTAAAGAATCGTCTCACAGAGTAGCGGATGTCCAATGGGCCTGAAGCGGATCCATTTTTCGTAGTCATGTACCGACAGTGGGCAGAAGGCACTGCTAGAGGAGACCAGTCCGGTAGGGAGGAGAGCGGCAAGCCACTACTAGGAGAGACAACTCAAGAAGATGACGGAGGCTAAGGTGCGCGACAAATAGGTTAAGGGATTGTGTTTCTGATGTGATGAAAAAAAAAATTCACTCAGGACATCGATGTCGAGATCGTACAAACTAGTTGTTGATGGTAGATGATGTGAAAGATGAGATTGAGGATGACGAGCTTGGAGGAGACAAGCATCCCACTTGGAATAGCATAACCATGAATATTATGACATCACCTTGAGAACAAGGTGGTTTTTTGGGAACGGAGAAGTAATGATGAGACGCATGGCAAACCTAAAATTTCGGAGGCTTTGTTTTTCATCTCTTTTCTAATAAAAATCAGATTTTTATTCTTTCAAACCCTAGCAATTCCTATCACCCTCAATCATACATGCATGAATATTAACCATTAAACATCATGTGCCACTTGCCTTCCTATGACATCTCCTCTAAGCTAGATGTGCTTTCCATCAAACTTAAAACAATTATATTTATTGCCCTCTTATGCCGCTCGCAGCTCATCTGGGGGACTGTTACATCAACTAGCAGAATGATTAGATGCATCATCTCACATCCTAAACAGTCATTTTAATAGACCCTTCCTCTCCAACACAATTCTGAACAGCATGTAATCCATTGGAATTGATGTTCAACCACCCTGACAGAGGAACACACTAAAGAACAGTGGTAGGATAGTCAAAAGGGAATGATGGCCATTCAAGACTGCTCTTGTTCATCTATAGGTGGTTAAGGACATGCCAATATAGTCAAATATTCAATAGCTTAATATACTTAAAACCTACTTAGGACTTCTTCTCGCCTATTGGAAGATAGGATTATTCGGAGTTTTTTGAATTTCTAGAAGGACATACGCAATATGATATTGTAGGAATCTGTGATTGGAGGATTTTTTTTTGTAGACTTCATATAGCTATCTGTGGGCATCGACTCGGCTGCCAACCATCCCTTTTTTTGATACATCGGAATATGCCAACCATCCCTTTAACAATGTGCTTAGCAATTGCTGCACATGCTTTGCCATAGCATCACTATTGAAACATGCTCATATGATTCATTCAATAGAAGGAAAATAAAACATGGCACGCTTGTAGCGCTTGATCAACCATATGCAATTTGCAGTGCATAATTCCTACCAAAATCCGCTAACAGAGTGAGCAAATTCTAGTTAAGGTTTCGATATGCCAAGCCCTAGTATAGTTTGAAACATGAGAATTAAAACTAGAATCAAACTTGGTATGTAGGTTGCTTGAAATCTCTTAATATTCCTGATCTTCAAGCCAAGTATATCAGTGCAAGGCTCATATTTTCTCGGAAGAGAGATTATCATGTCTGTTAGCTTGCCCCAAGCTTCTTGGACTCCAAGTTATCACCAAATAGAGCAACTAGCTGACTCTGTGCCCTTCACGAACAACTTCAACATTAACAAATGTAGTTCATAAGGAAAGAAAGATCTAATGGCCCAACATATTTGTTTACTGCTAGATTGGTCCTTCGCTCATCACTAATGACTAACACCAACACACTTCGCATGCTTTTGTCTTGTTTTATCATAAAAATAGCTAACGTTGGCCCATGTATGATTGAACTCCAACAATCAATCCATACTTTGCCTCAAAAACCGTGGCGCATAAGCTATCTGGTAGCAGGAGAAGCCTTGCTGCTAGCTTTGAATTCCAAGTGAATTGTCATTGCCGCAATTTATAAAAGTGTAACCCTCCTGCCTTCTTCCTACAGCAACATTTATCCCACGATTTACTAGTACAGTTATCAATGCAGCGCTAAATCTCTCTAAAGATAGTTCTTATCGCTTCTCATAATATCACTTAATACAATTGAATGGACATTTCTATAAAAATATATCCAAAGAAACTGAGTGATGCGACACTAAGTATGTAGGCCATGTGAGGACAACAACATTAATTAGAACTATCTTCCCTGTTGACTCGAGATAAGAACATTACAGGTTCAAACATTGTCGTCAACATACTCTATTAGGAGTTCGAAATCCTTTTTAAGATGGACACCCCAAGTGCTTACCTATTTTACTCACCTGACAACGATCCGCACTAAGTGAGATGCAAATTGATTATTTTCTCTCATTCACCTTTTGACAATAGAGATTGCAATAGCCACCAGCCATTCGCTTCATTTGAATACACTCTTTTGGTCCTTACCTTTGTAAAAGTCAAACAATCAACAACGAAGACCGAATGGCCATGCATCAAGTCCACTCTTGAAGCCTCTGATCTAGCCCCCGATTTCTCTTGTTTTGAGCATAACAGAAAGCATCTCCGAGCATAGTCTAAAAGGGTATGATGAGACGACGTCCTTGCCTCAATCTAGTATTGGACCTAAACCATTCAATAGACGATCCATTGACAATGCTATAACAAATTTTTGATCTCAGATGTAGCAATTCATCCATACGATACATCTCTCATCAAACTCCATCTGACACACGACATTTTCTATGAGACCAATCCATCCTATCATATATCCGTTCCATATCTAGCTTAGCCATGATTAGATCTTCCGCCCAGTTTGTCAATTCTAAAGAGTGCCACCTTCTGAGCATATTATCAGGCATGGCACAGTCAGGAATGAAGCCTGTTCTTCCTAACCCAACCCAGCTTGCTATAATACTTTGCAGCCTAGTAATAAGTACCCATGCCGTTAGCTTGTTTAAAGGATAGCAAAAGCTAATAGGACTGCACTGAGACCCTTGTAAGGGTTTTGCACCATAAGGATAACAACCACAAGCGTTGTCTTTTCATTGTAAAGACAACTTTATGCTCCTAAATACTTCCATAATGACATCCACTACAGTCTGCTCCATAATATGCTCCATAATATGCCATTGCATAGAGCCCGTTAGTACTTGATGATATATTTCTAAGAGGAGCTCTCCGCAGCGACAACCTTTACCCCCAGGATCAACTGTGATGGGAAAGTTACCTCAGTAGACAGTTAATGCTCAAGATGCGAAAGAGGATCAAAACTGCATCAGGGGCCCACCTAGTAGTGGAATATTTTAAAAAAAATCTGATACCCTCTTGATCTTCTATAATGTTACCATCGTCCTCAGTTAACTGAGCTATTTTATTCGGTTGTTTCTTTAAAATGTTGTCCTATGAAAGGACTTAAAATTCAGGTCCCAACATGCCACCAAGAAAGCCTCACCTTTTGCCCCTGAAATGTCTCATAAATCTTTAGTGTAGTATGAGGATCTTGGACCGCCCACTGAATCCGCTCCACCGCCTTAAGTGACAAGCATCCTTGATTACACTACACTCTCTGGATTGATCTAGTATTGGAGCAAATTTGACCTCTCAAAAATGCTGCAAATTGTATCTCGATTCGACGCTCATAGGGCACGACATGTTCTTCTGATCTTACTACAAAGTAGTTGGAAAATTGGACGTTACAAGGATCACTCCATACTCCTCCAACCAGCTCATAGGACTTAATAACATCCTGTCAACACTCCTTGAACCTACATAGCCTACAACCAAGACCTTGCCCTCTATCTCAATAAGCAATGGATTGTGGTTTGAGGTAAATGCCATGCAAGACGGAGACGGTCACTTCAGGAAATCATTGTCAGGAGAGCCATTGCTTCAAAAATTTTCTTGCCAGATCTTTTAGCAGTTACACCATGTTACTTGTGGCCTTATGAAACCAAGGCCACACAGATCATTGTGGAAATGAATTCTCAAAACTCCCTAACATCTTGATTGGTTTAAATGGAGCACATCTTATCTTTTCATTGGCATCCTGATACAGTTCAAGTCCCCAGCAAGAGAAATCGAACTACACTTGCCTAGCACAGTCATTGCTGCCTCCCACAACACCTGCCATTTCTGAGTTGTACACCTCACAAACACCTACCAGCAATTATATACGGTATTGCCGTATATGATGATACCACATAACAGATCAACCGAGAATTAAGGGGAATGAAGTCAACCCGTGAGACCTTTCCATATAAAGCATTGATACCTCTGATGAGGCCATTCGTTGGAATGCAACAAGAGGCACTTCCCTGACAGAAGGTATACATGACAGGTGACAGATTACACGATGTTGTGATCAAGCCTAGTCTCGAAGAGTAAGACAATGTCCAACTTACATTCTCACGTCAGGCTCTTCGTATGATTGATTGATGCACGTTTAGTGACACCACGAACATTTGCCGTTCAAGAAACTTCCCAGTTTGTGACTTCCATGGTTCCCTCCTCCCCCAAGATCTTCGTTTGAGGACGAGCCCGGGGATTTGGGAAGGATCCTTTCGTAGTCTGAATGATGTCCTGAATGTCTTCCAGAGGATCCCGTGGTAGTATAGAGGTTGAGTAAAATGAGATGTCAAGTGGGGCTCCTCTCTAGTCAATTTCGTGCATGCCAGAACCATCATGGGAGTTATTTCTGGCAGAGTTTCTACTACCCCAAACTTCCTTTTGTCAGCCGTTCTAGTATTACTCTTTTGGGTACCATCCTTACCCATCTGAGTCGAGGATTCACAAAAACCTTCGTCTTTTTGCCATAATCTCATTTGTACTCTATCATAGCTTTTAGTTTCATGATGATGCTTTAAACACATTGTTTCCCTAGAGTCCAATTGGTCGAATATACCAACAATTACAGTCTGGGAATATGAACACTTGAAAAACCGTGTGAAAATATTTCGAACTATTATCATTTGATGTTTGGCCATTTTCGATTATCAGTTCCTATGGATGGCAACGTTCATAAAGATTACTGGCCATTTTCGACACTGCTAGTCCCTAAATTTTCGGGTATATATGTAGGTAGCCATGTACCAATAACATCCCCAGCTTGGAAATAACTTCTGCTAGAACATTTCTATTGGACTAATTCTTGCTATACTTACAATTTCAACGTACTCTTTGAATGCTCTGTGATTTATTTATCTCCGTAATCTTTTTAAAGATTTATTTCATGGCGACCATTCGTTTTTCAGGATTAGCATTCCATCCGTTGGATGGGATCTTGCAGGCTCTTCCTCATGCAATAAACTTGTTCCTCGTCCCGACCCATTTCACAACCCACATCGCCCTCTTGTTCCTCGAGGGTATATGGACGGCGAACATTCACGACTGCATCCATGGGAAGATATGGCCCGTTATGGGCGCCGGTTACCACACAGTCCACCACACCACCTACCGTCACAACTACGGGCATTACACCATATTTATGGACTGGATGTTTGGAACCCTTCGTGATCCTGAGGACGATATGAAGAAGGCCAAGTGATTTTTTTCCGGTATTGTGATAGATTTAGTGGTGTTCTTGGTGGGAAACCTATCATGTCTTCAGTTAGGAGTGTAACATGTGTCAAGCCTAATGTATAATTTCTTCGGAGCTCAATTTAGGAATTTTGGAATTCATTGGGCTAGTGGTGATGCAGGGAGTCATGGACTATAGACTGAATGATTCCCTAAAGATGTTAAAAGTTGATATGATGATGATCTTGTGATTATATACAAACATGTATATCGATTGTTTCATTCGCTTGATGCTATAGCTGATGCTTATGTGGTCCGAGCTTTTGACTGAGGGAATTCATACGCAGGCAAGAAGTGTTGCTGGTTATTACTATTGTTTTTGGTTCTTTCAATATATCTATTATACAAAATGAGATGTTTACAAATCTTTGTCCTACAAAGGTTTGTCCTATGTTGATATTGGAGGAGTGTGCCACCTTATTCACCCACATGGGGGTTGAGGCGTGTGTGCAATTTGGGGGAGTGGGTATGGGGATCCAAAACAAAAGTCTTCCCATTTTTCCTTAATTTCATTCTTGCTATTCCGTTTTCGTGGAACCAAAGGAGCCTTTTCCTCTCTACACTATTTGCGATTCTGCTATTGACCCTTTTACACTTGCCATCGTGTTTTTTTTTGCTCTTAGGCCACTGCTTTTCGTATTTTCTTATTTTCACCCCTTGCTTTTCATATTTTTGTCCTCTTTTGGCACTTTGCGACAGGGTGAAGACTGTCTTTATTTTTACTTTGCGTCCGAGTGACGACTGTTTCCGTGCCCTCTGAGCATGGGTATATACTAGTCTATCTTACAAATGAGGGATTGAGACACACATCCATGTTCCCATGAGACAAAAAGTGGGACCCATCTTTGTCCCACTAGGACAAAGAGGTGGCTCTAGGTTGTGCTGGGCATGGTGGGCCACGCTTGGTGGGGTGATGGCTTGGGTTTTGTATTTGAGGTGAGGTTGTGGAGATACCAAACAAAAGCCCCCATCATTCCCATTAATTGCAAGCTTGCCCATTTCTTTTTAATGAAACCCAAAGGCCCCTCACTGTTCTACTTATTTATGAGTTTGCCATCGAGCTTTTTTTCACTTTGGTCCCTTGTGTTTTTGCACTTTAACGCCTGCTTTTTCTCCTTTTATTCCCATGTGGGTTGGGGTGAGATTTATGTACTTTGCCCACACCCTCCCAAGTTTTTTTTTCAATATTCCACTTTTACGGGTTTGCCATCAGTCTTTTTTCACTTTGGCCTATTGCGTTTTTTGCACTCTAACGCTTGCTTTTCCCTCTTTTATCCCCATGTGGTTTTGGGTTAGATTTATGCACTTTGCCTCCTCCCCAAAGTTTTTTTTGCAAAATAACACCTTTTACCCTTTGACGATACCGACACACACGCCCACACTTCTATCTCTTTTTCTGTTGCACACGAGTTTCACCTCCTTCCGACGATACCCACACACACACCCTTTTCGCTCTTTTGTCGGTTGTGCGCATACACCGCATACTCTGTGTGGGTTTTTTCTTGGGTCACCATGCACTATGTGCATGTGTTGTTTCTAGTATTCTATAAAACATGGAATTATACTGGCAACACTTATATGTGACATTGTACTAAAATATCACATTGCCTCTCAAAACACATTCATAACCAAAACACCCAAAAACCAACACCCACCCCGACACACCCAAAACCAGTACACCCAAAAACACACCCCAATTAAAAAACCCAAAAACCCCAAGACAATACTCACTCACACCCACTCGTCCCATTTGAACTTGATTTTGCACCTAGCGGAATAGCCGTCTAGGTCATGCGTCCTGATTATGTGGGTGTGAGTATTTTTTTTTTTGGGGGGGGGGGGGGTTGGGTTTAGTCTATTTTACAATAGAGGCCTTTGTCTCATGTGACATGTTTGACCTAAGTGGCAATGTCACATCGCCACTTGTGATGTCACATCACCCTCAAACACCCAAAAACCACCCAAAAGAACACAAAAACAACACCCAAGCTCAAATAACACCCAAAAACAAACCCAACTTCGCACCTCCAATCAAAAAACACCCAAAACCCCATGACGATACCCACAATCACAAACATTCTTACCATTTGACCCGGTTTGGGTCCCCTGTCTTGATTGTTTTAGGTTTTTTTTGGGAAAGTGCACAGGATTTGCCCTATGTGGTAATGTCCCATCAACCCCCCCAAATGCAAGACACCACAAAAACAAAAACCCTCCAAACCAACCCTCAAACCCAAAAATCACCCAATTACAAAAAAAAACCCAACACCTAATTTCAAAAAAACCCCAAAACCCACACACAATCAAAAAACCCCAGACAATACTTACACACACACACACACACTTCTCATTTGAATCCAGTTTCCACCCAGCGAAACACCCGTGTGAGTCTCGATCCTTATTTGTGTGAGGTTTTTTTGGTTGCATGTGTTATTTCTAGTCCTTTATACAAAATAGGTCATTCTCCCGTGGGAATGTCATATGTGACAATATTACATCCCTCAAAAATTAAAAAAAAAATCCAAAAACAAAAAATCCAAAAACCCACCCTCAATCAAAAACACATCCAAAACCAAAACACCCAAAAACTCACTCCCAATCAAAAAAACCTCAAGAAACTAACCACACTAACACTCACTCTTCCTATTTGCATCTGGTTTTGCACCTAGCAAAACACCCGTGTGGGTCTCGCGTCTTGATTATGTGGGGATTTTTTTGGGTGACCACACACTTTGTGCTCGTGTTATTTCTTGTAGAAAATCATAGCTAATGAATACATCACCTTTGCAGCGGATTAGAGGAGGAGCGCTTTGCCCTGGATCGTGTTTGCAATCACCGAAGGAAACCGAACGAATTTTCACCACCAAGATACCTCTTGATCTTCTTCTTCTTGCGGGTAGTTGTGTTGGGAGAGAGGGGGAGAGAACGCAAACAATTCCCTTGACTAATTCCCACAGGCAACCTGGTATAAATAGGAATTAAATGGGGCAGTTTTCTTCCGTTGGAAAACTTAACGTTAACAAATAACGTCAGGATAGTTACAAAACAAATTTGCATTGGGAACCTTGAACTTCTGTAAATTGCAATTATCCACCAAGGCTAATTCAATTTACATATAACCCCTTTAATAATACTATAAATGTTATTTACCCCCTGAGTTTAACCCGTCATGGGCATACCCAATTCCAACATCTCCCACTCGCACATGATGGGATTGTTGTTACAAAAATAACACGTAAAGAAGAAGTCTTCATACTCGGTAACTTGGTCGTGCGACCCATAAATGAATATAGGCAATCTTGTTGTGCATTGGTTAGAGATACACAACTGCCCTCTTTGTATCCAATCCTCTAAAGTATATATGTCGCTTATAATACCCCATGTCTAGTTTGTTGTATCAGTGTAAGTATTCCTGATTCCTCATTTTATTTACTTTTGAGGACATACTTAAACACATCCACATTGATGTCTCTTAATCACACAGATTGGCCAGCCAGTGAGATCATCAAACATGATATCAACAAACTTAGCCATTCATTTGCACTCAATATTCTATGTCACAACTCAGTCGCTTTCCTAGACATACCCTTTAGACCGAATCACTCGTGGCCATAAGGAATATGCTAAAGTAGCTATCACCAAGACTGAGACTTTGAATATTAGTCAATAGTCGAAGGGTATAGGGAGGAACCCAATCCTCCAGGGACTCACACAGTGGAGAGGCAGGGATCCACTTTTTCACTTCCCATTATGGTTGACTCCAGCAAATGTGGTATGAATCACATGCAACGGTGTATTGCGTATGTATTTGGAGTAATTCAATCCAACACCATTCAGACTCCAAGTTAAATGTACTCATACATTTAACACTGAATTCTACATCAATTAATTTCTCTAAGAATTCGTGTCTGGCTTATAAATAGCTTAGATGAACTTTAGGGAATTTGTTCATCTCAGTCATTATTTGTATATATAAAATGACCTCATCTTGAAACTTATTCAAGGCGACTTTTATAGAGGAATTAGTATCATCCCTGCCCGTTCACCTAGAACGTCAGAGGCAATTGCCTGTGTGAGAAGGCCAATCTCTATGCTTATTTGACATTTTTTCTTATGTACTCTTTTTATGTGTTAACAAATAATACTATTGGAAAAACACACATCATCCAACATATTGAATGAAATAAATATTTTATTAAACAATATCAATATATATAACAGAGTACATACACAATTATATTTCAATTTCTACGCAATCCTAGAGCTTTTACATGTCTCAAAAAAGCATCTTTAGGAATGTGTTTAGTAAGAGGATCAGCAACCATTTTGTGCATAGATATATAGTTGATAGAAACTATCTTCTTAGCAACAATGTCTCTCATAAAATGGTATCGTATGTCGATATGTTTGGTACGACTGTGGTATCTTGGATCCTTGGTGTAAGCTATCACAGCTTGATTA
>CM061141.1:134009855-134134856 GCA_030789695.1 Scilla litardierei | reverse complement strand
CCGAGGCTTCTCCTCAGCTCCCTAAAGGTAGAGGATCGACGCGACCCGGGGACTCCTCCGTCTGCGCCCGACCCCGCTTCCACCTACGCCGAGAGCACGCGGGCTCGGCGATCCTAAGGGACCCCCAAGTCGGCCCCTTGACCACGTTGACCACGCAGCCGACGGTCAACGAACAGTGGTGAGAAAACACCCGTAAACACAAACTTTGCAATTATGGCTTGAATATCATAATGGATATATACATATGGTACTATTTTTTCATAGATGGGAAGAACTACAAGAAGGTTCTTAAGCCATTTAGCTTCATTACTTTGCCTTTTCTAAGTCAATGAACTCACACTCCACAATATACCAAGCAACATACACTTGTAAAAACATAACCACTTGTGGATTTTACCTCATATGAATCAGAAATCCAGTTTGCATCCTTCTAATACTGATGGAGATCAATCCTAAAATAATCCATAATCACGATCTCCTTTTAAATGTCATATAACTCTTGATATAGCATTCCATTGATTATGATTATGATTTTGAGTGTAGCGACTCAATCCTCTAATATAATATGCAATGTCGGGACAATTACGATTCATTAAATACATCAAGCTACTAATGATTTGAGCAATTTGGTCTGAGAAATAAAATCATCATTATTCTTAAATAAATGCAAATTAGTATCATATGTAGTGCTACATGTTTTTAATCATAACATCCAATTTTTTCTAGCACCTTTTTAATGCAATGTTATTGTGAAAGCGTAATGCCATTATGAGCCATAGCTAATTTAATACCGAGGATCACCTTGGCTTCACCCATATATTTCTTATCAAAACTAGAAGACACGACCAATTTTGTTTCATTCACAATTTCTTAATTGGTGGTAAAAATAAGCATTTTATCACATACAAGTAAATAATTACCCCACATTATTATCAAACTTTAAATAAATAAATTTTTGAATCATTAATACGAAAATAATTATAAAGAAAAATACTATCGAATTTGTCAAACCATTATTTAGGAGCTTGCTTCAAATAATAAAGTAATTTAACAAGCTTACGAACTATATATTCATTTCCAGGTGTGACACAACATTCGGTTTATTTTATATAAATTTTTTCTTCTGATTCACCATTAAGGAAAGTGGTTTTAATATTTATTTGATGAATTATAATACCATTAATGGATGCTAATGCAACCAATATACGAATAGAAGATATTCTAGTGACAGAAGTAAAGGTGTCAAAGTAATCAATTTCTTTCTTTTGGTTGTAATCTTTGACAACTAGTGTATAATTCTACCACATCATCATTATCATGGAATTGTGCATTTCTAATATGAGATGAATGATGTATATGTGTCAATCTATCATTATACATTTTCATAGGAAATATATGCTCACAAAAGTTGGCATTTTTTGTCTCAACAATAGTGTAGATTCCATGATATTTTGCTCATTTTTAACAATAAAAAATCTATATAATGTACTATTTTTGGACCTAATTTCTTCTTTTTAGGTGCTGGCAATAAAACCTTAGCTAGGCATATTCACATACTTTAAGATAATTAAGGGTTGACTTACCCAAAGTTCATGGGGTTTCTTGCATGTTTTCTTATATTGAATTTGTTTTAAGTGTGATATTCAGAAAGGATAGCTCACCTCACAAATTCAAAGTGCACCTAAACTAATTAGCATAGTATTGATCATCTCTTTGAGAGGTCTAGTTTTCCTTTCTATCATGCCATTAGATTTGAGAGAATAAAAAGGTGTTGTTTCATGATTATTCCATACCCTTGATAATAATTGTTAAATGGTGTGAATTCTCCTCCTCCATCCAGTCTAAGTCTTTTTATTTTCTTATTTAGTTGATTTCTCACCTTTATTTTATATTTCACAAATATTTCAATTGATTCATCTTTTGATTTAAGCAAATAAACTTCAATGTATCTAGAGTACTAATCGTCAACAAATTGTTGAGATATTGAGTCTCACCAGAGTAGTTTTGATGATGAACAAATGTTGCATCTAATATCTTTTAGTGTACGAGCATAATGCAAATAAAATGAAGCACTCAATGGAGTAGTGATGAGCTAAACAAGGCCATGGATCAATTGAAGCAAGATAAAGAGCTTCAGAAGCAAGGATGCATCAAACAATCTTTGTTGTAATATTCATTTGATATATTTTTCTTTCTTTTGTCTTAGCTTGTAAGGCCTTGCTAGAAGCTCATACACACATAGGAACACCATAAAAATTATTTTAAAAGGTTTTAAAAGGTTCTAAAAGTTTTTAATAGTCAGTATCCTATGTATTTATGTTGGGAGTCGACTACTCTTTGAATATGAGTCGACTACCATTGAGATAGAGAGTAGGCAATCATTGACAACAGATTGTTGTCAACTACAATTGTTAGAGTAGTCAACTACCTCTGTGATAGTCGATTACTCTAACAACAACAGTCGACTACCATCAGTCTAACAGACAGAAAAGACACAGTTATGTTATTTTCAAAGGCTGTCGATTGATCCGTTGGATGGGTGCTTTTGGAATTGATTTTTAACGATTTTTCACTCCAATATATGATGTGATTGTTAAGAGTTTTAGGATAATATTTTTGAGCAAAAATTAAGTTTTAAAAGCATCTCTAAGCTCTTTCAAAAACCCCTTAAAGTTTTCTTGGCCTATGTTTAAAAAAGAGATTGTCAATTCTTTCTTGGCCATATTTTCTTGATATCCCAAAGCAAAGTTCTTATCTGTAGAGATCAAGGTTTTCTACTATAGCCACAACACAACACAAAGCTTCAAAGCAATGCTATATGTAAAAATGTATTAACTTTAAGTATAAGTGAAAAACCTCAAATGTGGAGGCGGTACGTTTTCTCTTGAGAAGAAAAGTTTTGTAAGAAATTGTTATTGGTAAGAGGTGTTGTAACTATTTGGAAAATAATGGATTTAGCCGAGTGTGACTCAGGTGGCTAGACGTATGATAAGCCAAGTGGGACTAGGGTATTCGAGCCAGTTAATTCTCATGTTTGTGCTTGCTCATTATTTTCCGTGATTGTTTCTTTTGTTCATTTCTTCTGTATACTTTTAGCAAGTGATAATTGTTGATTAAGTTTAATTTGGGTATCTCCATTTGTAAACTAAGGTAGCGTATCTAGATGAATTTTAATACACTAATCACCCCCTCTAGTGTTTACTTTCCATCCAAGGAGATCCCAACATATGGTATCAGAGCCAAGTTGAAGGATGGCATCAACAAACAACAATGATATTTACCTTGATGGTCATTCAACCAACCGTCCACCCGTGCTCTCAGGAACCAACTATGGGACATTGAAGACACTCATCCGCATATATTGCAGGTCCATCTCTTTTGACATCTGGAGCTTGGTAGAGAACGAATACGTAGAACCATCAAAGCCAATAAATGAGTGGACAAAAGCCAAGAAGGAGAAAGACATGTTAAGCTTTAAGGCGATGAACACACTTCTTTGTGCTCTTAACAACACGAAAGTCAACTGAGTAGCTTGTGCAACCACCGCCCATAAAGTTTGGAAAATTCTCGAGGCTATATATGAAGGTAATTCTAAAGTTAAATCCTCAAAAGTTACTCTCAATGTTAGCAGGGATGAAAACTTATAAAATGAAGCCGGGAGAATCAATTTCAGACATGTTCACTCGCTTCACCGATATAATCAATACTCTTGCAAGTCTTAACAAAAAGTACACTCAAGAAGACCATGTGACCAAGTTACTTCAATGTCTCACACCCGAGTGTTAAATAAAGGTCACTGCCATAGAGGAAGGAAACGACACCTCCAAGCTCACATTGGAAGAATTGATTGCAAATCTCACGGCATACGAGAATCGAATCCAACAAAAGAAAGATAAGGAGAAAGCCAAGAAGAAAAAGAGCATAGCCTTCAAAGTCACATGGAAAACATAGAAGTCCGGAGATGAGATCGAAAAGCAACTAGCTCTCATTTCCAGGGGTTTCTGAAAAATCCTAAAGGCATGTAAGTTTCAAAACCAAAACACAAATCATCTAATAATCCTATTTGTTTTGAGTGTAACAAGCAATGGCATTTAAAGAGAAATTGCCATAGCAAAAAGAAAATGAAAGTACAAGATGAAGGTCTGTCACGACCCGCTTCCCTAAAATGGAGGCGAGACGTGAAAAGGTCCGCACGAGAGTGGAGCTGTGAAGCCCCAAACCCGATAAGCGTCAATAAAACATAAGCAAGTCCTTGTAACCACAACGGAACAACAATAATAACACAAGGAGAGACTGAAATAAAATCTCACATCTCATAAATTATCCAACATGAAAATAAGTCCAACATCCAGAAAAGCCACCAGGCTAAAAGAAAGAGTCTAAAGGCCCAGAACAAGGCCAACAAAAGCAACGACATATCAAAGTATAGGTGCTACGCACCGATAACAAAACAACAGTCTAAACAAAAGTAAAACACAACGAAGACACTAGGACTGGTCCCCAGTGTCCACGTACTCCCCGTCAAACACAAGCTCGGGCTCGGCGTCAGCAAACACCTCGTCCTCAACAAGGTACTCAGGCTCAGGATCTAACATGTGACACCCAAAAGAGTAAAGGGGCACATGTCAGCAAGTCTAAAAGACTTGGGCAAGGAAACTGAAAGTAAGGCAACTAGCAACCTAGCAGTTATAGTATGCATGACATGGCAGTTATAACATGAGTGCACAATTAAGACATGGCAAGACAATTTGTACAAGGGAACAATTATCGGGACAAGACAAGAGTAGCCAAGCTACTATCAATCTCAATCAATTCACTATTCACGTTTCACGTTGTTTTGTAGATGTTTACGCCCTTTAGCTGAATGGTACATCATTCACACCGATCGGCACTAAACACTACCCCACCCCAGAGTTTACGCCTTACAACTGCAGTTGCTGATCAGGCAGACTCCCAGTTGAATGGCCGCTTAACCCTTACCCCATCCCACACGTAAACAAGCCAGGGTCCCTGCACATGAGCCCAGCAAGTGAGCCAGGGTTGCCCTGCACGAGAGCTTGTTTTCCTATTTCACAATTCAATGTCGAGCGTTGGGGTTTCCAACTACAGGGCTCGCTTCTGGAACACGAGCCAGGAACACAAACATTGTAGCGAAGCTACACAATCATAACAACACTTAAAGAATGCAATGACATGACAATTAATTCGTGTACCGTTAATGGAAAGTAAACATGACATGGTAATTGTGCAATATGACATATGTCGGAACTAG
Source organism: Scilla litardierei (assembly GCA_030789695.1). Lineage (NCBI taxonomy): Eukaryota > Viridiplantae > Streptophyta > Magnoliopsida > Asparagales > Asparagaceae > Scilla > Scilla litardierei. Next base: position 134,129,584 of record CM061141.1, on the reverse strand, counting down.
CTTCGTTGTCAAGCTAGTTCCCCAACTTGCGTCTAGGCGAGTATCATTTCGTCGCCTAGCCTCTTTTACGCCTACAACAAGCAAATGGCCTAAAACATGGCCTAAACCCTAAGTGGCAAGTTTCACTTGCCTAGCACCGGGGATGACGATCACGAAGGTTCGTCTCGCGGATGCTAATCTACGGGGGAAATCGCTGTTATGGGGAAACAATCATCAAACAACATGAAATTTCATTAGGGTTTCATAAAAATACAAATAGGTTATGAAAACATCGAGAGATCGATTTCTTACCGAGAGGAAGCGGAAGAAACACTCCGGAGAACCCTAGGACCAGATCTGGAAACCAATGGAGAAGTTTGGAGAATTTAGGGGTTTTGGGGGATTTTGGGGATTTGATGGAGATTTGGGGAAGATGAGAGGTAGAATGAGTTGATGGAGAGTTTAGATGATGAATCTAGGGCTTGGGATGAAGGAATAAGGCTTGGAGGAAGATGGGGGCTCAATGGGGGAGATTTTAGGGTTTTGGGTCGAGTGGAGGAAGAAGAAAACGTTTGGGAGGGGTATAAATAGGATGGGCTGGCGGCTGCCCAGAAATTAGGGTTTTAACACAGATTAGTCGGTCAAAGAGCAACCACTGACCGACTAGTTTGGCAACTAGTCGGTCGGTCGACCAACGCAGACCGACTAAGTGCAAACAGTAACTTCTGAACGAAAATAGGATTTAGAATTAGTCGGTCCATGAACAAATACTGACCGACTAGTTTAGCATCTAGTCGGTCGATGAACGTTCTTAGACCGACTAAGAGTAAACAGTAACTGATACTAAAATTAGATGATGTGTTAGTCGGTTAAAGAAGCATTGCCGACCGACTAGTTTGCAACCTAGTCGGTCAACCAACGTTCTTAGACCGACTAACGATAAACAGTAACTTCTGAGAAATTTTAGAAAGCCAACTAGTCGGTCCAAGAAGGATTGCCGACCGACTGGATCGTCATCAGTCGGTCGGTGCCCCTTCTTATACCGGTTAATGAGCACAAAAAGTTCCGATACGGAGCGCGGGGCCCCGGGATCGATTCCTAAGACTCCTAGGCTTGATCTAATAGTAAGATACGACCGTTATGAAGTTCGTCACGAATGACATACTTCGAAATCGACAATCCTAAGGAAGAAACGAGAAAATACGACGAATCGATCGAAAATGAAAGCTACGGAGACGAAAACCACACATGAGGAGAAAATCTGCCAAAACATATATTATATTATAATAAATCCAGATACATGAAAAGCAGTCGTTACATTCTCCCCAACTTAAGAAAAATTCCGTTCTCGGAATTTCCAAATACTCACGAGTCCGGAAACAAAAGTGGGAAATGCTCTCGCATCTCATCCTCATTCTCCCAAGTAGACTCTCCAGGTGAGCTGTGTCGCCACATCACCCTCACAAGATTGACAATCTTGTTCCGAAGCGATTTCTGACGCCTGTCCAGAATCTGCACTGGATGCTGGTCATACGTCATATCGGGGCGAACGGTAATCTCCGAAAAATCCACAGCATGAGATGGATCGCTAATGTATCGACGAAGCTGCGACACATGGAAAACATTATGAACTCCTTCCAAAGATGGCGGCAAGGCCAAGCGATAAGCTACCTCGCCAACCCTCTCCAAAATGTCAAACGGTCTAATGTATCGCGGGCTAAACTTCCCACACTTCCCAAAATGAATCACACCACGATTCGGGGAAATCTTCAAGAACACATGGTCGCCCGGCTGAAACTCCAAAGGACGATGTTTAGCATCCGACCAATGCTTAAAACGGTCCTGAGCAATCCTCAACCTCTCCCGAATATTCCTGACGATACCCACGGCCTCCACAATCATCTCAGGTCCCAATAGCTCCCGATCACCAACGTCATCCTAACTCAATGGCGATCGACATTTCCTCCCATAAAGAGCGGCGAAAGGCGCCATGCCAATACTCGCCTGGAAGCTGTTGTTGTAAGAGAACTCCACCAAATGCAGATGGTCCTCCCACGAACCCTTGAAATCCAACATGCACGCCCTCAGCATGTCCTCCAAAATCTGAATCGTCCTCTCGGACTGGCCATCCGTCTGCGGATGGTACGCAGTGCTAAAACTCAGACGCGTACCCAAACTCTTCTGCAAACTCTGCCAGAACTGAGATGTGAACCTCATGTCTCTGTTAGACACGATACTCACAGGGACTCCATGAAGTCGCACAACCTCCTGCACGATTCACGTCACATCACTATCCAAACTAGGAAAAGGAAATAAAATCGGAGAGTAAAAGAATTTTACCTCCATATATCTCCTCGCTAGCGCCTCAGTGGACTGTCCCACTCGGAACGGAATAAAGTGCGCAGATTTGGTCAATCGATCTACGATCACCCAAATCGCGTCATTCTGCTTCGGACTCCGAGGTAGCCCAGTCACGAAATCCATAGTGATGTGTTGCCATTTCCACTCCGGAATCGGAAGCGGTTGTAGCAACCCGGCCGTACGCTGATGCTCCGCCTTCACTTGCTGGCAAACCAAGCACTTGGCTACACTCCCGAGCCACACTCCTCTTCATACCATGCCACCAATAATTCAGACGAAGATCCTGGTACATCTTGGTGCCACCAGGATGCACAGAATACGGCGAACTGTGTGCCTCCACCATCAACTCCTCTCTAATATCCCCAGCTGGCACACACAACCTGGCTCCAAACCTCAGCGAGCCATCCTCATGAATCAAAAAGTCAGTCTGCAGACCGGCTTCCACCTGCTCCCGAATCTTCACCAGCCTCGGATCCTCAGCCTGGCCAGCCTTAATCCGATCCACGGTCGTCGACTGTACCTGCATGTACATCAACGACGAAGCCTCCCCAGGAAGAACAATCTCCATACCAGACCCGCAAAAATCCTGCTGCAATCTCCACTGAGAAGTCCAAATCATCACCGCTGGAAGCCTACTCAAAGCATCAGGGACCACATTCACCTTGCCAGGGTGAAACTGCAAATCAATATCATAATTCGCCATAAGCTCCAACCATCGACGCTGTCGCATGTTGAGCTCCTTCTGAGTGAAAATGTACTTCAAGCTTTTGTGATCGGTGAAAATCTTCACTTTCTCACTCAGCAGGAAGTGCCTCCAAATCTTAAGAGAAAACACAACGGCAGCCAACTCCAAATCATGCGTCGGGTAATTCTTCTCATGAACCTTAAGCTGACGGGACGCATACGCCACAACATGTCCATGCTGATGCAACACACAACCGAGACCCTTACCAGAAGCATCGCAAAAGATCTCAAATCCACCGCTGCGATCAGGCACAACCAGAATAGGGGCAGTCGTCAACCTCTCCTTCAGAATACCAAAAGCGTTCTCACAATCACCTGACCAAACAAAAGCAACATCCTTCCGCGTCAACCTGGTCATCGGCTCAGCAATACGAGAAAAGTCCTTCATGAATCGCCGATAATAACCAGCAAGTCCAAGGAAACTCCGAATCTCAGACGCAGACGACGGAACAGGCCACTCTCTGATGGCCCGAATCTTCTCGGGATCCACTGAAATACCATCTCCGGTCACCACATGCCCGAGAAAAGCAACCCTATCCAGCCAAAACTCGCACTTCGAAAACTTAGCATACAACCGATGCTTCCTCAAGATCTCCAACACCGTCCTTAAGTGCGAGGCATGCTCTTCCTCCGACTTCGAATAGATCAGAATGTCGTCAATAAAGATAACGACAAACTTATCCAAAAAGTCGTAGAAAATCAGGTTCATCAGATTCATGAAAACTGCGGGCGCGTTAGTTACGCCGAAAGGCATAACCACAAACTCATAGTGTCCATACTTCGTCCTGAACGCTGTCTTCGGAACATCTCCCTTCTTCACCTTCAACTGATGGTAACCACTCCTCAAATCCAATTTAGAAAACACCCTCGAACCTCCAAGCTGATCAAAAATATCATCAATGCGAGGCAACGGGTATTTATTCTTAATGGTCACCGCATTCAACTCACGATAGTCCACGCACATGCGACGTGAACCATCCTTATTCTTTACCAGCAACACCGGTGCTCCCCACGGAGACACACTAGGATTAATATAACCCTTCTGCAAAAGCTCATCCAACTGCTTCCGCAACTCCTCCAACTCAGCGGGTGCCATACGATACGGCGCCTTCGAAATCGGCTGCGCACCCGGAACAAGATCGATAGAAAATTCTAGGGCTCGATCAGGTGGCAAACCAGACATCTCCTCGGGGAAGACGTCGTCAAAATCACGCACCACAGCTGGCCACTCCAGCTCCATCTGCATAGCCACAGCCTCCACTGGCCTGGCCCAAAATCTGACAGGACCAAGCGAACTGCTACCACGACTGAACTCAAATACTGGATGTCCGGGAATCTCGAACACCACCTTCTTCCTTCGACAGTCGATCGTAGCATAGAAGCTCGCAAGCCAGTCCATCCCAAGAACTGCATCATAGTTGATGATGTCGTGGACAATGAAATCAGCGAAAAGCTCATGTCCACAGACCACCAACGAGCAAGAATTGCAACCACGATGCACCGAGACCACACCATTCCCTGTAACGATATTCCAACTCTTGGGAAGAGGGGACGTCGACAAAGAATGCCTCTCCACGAAGCTCCGAGAAATAATGCACATCGATGCACCAGAGTCAAAGAGGACTCGTGCAGGAAATGTGCAAACCAAAACCACACCTAACAATCAATTAACAATCAAACCCTAGTCTAGCAAACAATCATGTTCAAGCAAACAACACAATCTAACAATCAAAACCAGCTAGGAAAGTAACAGCTAGATCGAGGATTACCTGCGATAACCTCATCCACAGCCTCGCTCTCCGCAGCGGTCATCAGAAAAGCCTGCCTCCTCGGCGGAACAGCCTGCCGAAAAGCCTGTCCATGTGGAACAAGTGCTGCTCCACGTCCAGCAGGAACAGACGCTTGCTGCTGCAACGGCTGTGCTGCAACAGGTGCCCTCCGCAGCTGATTCACATGCCGACAATCCTTCGCAACATGGGAAGCATCACCACAAACCAGACACTGGCCCAAAAACTTCCGACACTGATCCTTGACGTGGCCAGGCTTGCCGCAGAAATGGCAAGTCTTCAGAATAGGCCCTCCTGGCCTCTTAAACTGGGCAGACTGATTAGGCCTGAATCCAGGTCTAACCACAGCTCTGGCCTGCTCCATAGGCCTCTTCCCAGCACCAACAACAGACCCCCTCCTCTGGTTCACGAGCAGCTCCTGCCTCTTGGCTGCTACTAGAACCTTCTGATAAGACTCCCGGTCAGAAGAGGTCACAAAACTCTGGAGCTCCGAAGCAAGTCCCTGCAGGAACCTTTGAGCTCTCTCCTCAGCGTCCTGCACCATCTTCGGTGCGAACCGACTCAGCCTCATGAACTCTTGGTGATATAGGTCCACCGACGAGCTCCCTTGCTTCAAATCGATAAAACGCTGCAGCATCTCTTCCCTGGCAGCTTTCGGGAAGAACTCACCATCAAATCTGGCCTTGAAGGTAGCCCAGACGATCGGCTCCACCAACATCTTCTCTTCCGCAGCCCACCAATTCCGAGCATTATCCTTGAGTTGCCTCTTCGCCAAATCAACCCATCCAGCCGGGGTGATCTTGGCCATCTTCAGATTGTCCTCGATGTTCCGAATCCATTCATCGGCAGCCAGAGGACCCTCAGACCCATCAAAATATGCGGGACCCAGCTCCCGAAATTGCTTCGCTCCTGGCTCAGAGCGAGGGGCATCCGGAAGAGCCCGGGCAGCTTGAGCAAGTGGAGCATTCTGGACTTGCAAGAGCACGCCCTGCTGCACTTGCATCATCTGGAGCATCATCCGCATCATCTCCCCGTTGGTGGGTTCCCGCTCAGGCTCCTCATCATGAGGGATCGCACCACTACCCCCACTATGGGTGAAACATCTTCCTGCCATCTAGTGACACAGAAAACGAATCAGATTAGACTCATAGCTTATGACATCGGACGTCGAACTTAGTTTATTGGACATTCTAATATTATTATCGCTCTTCCGATAATCGCAGTTACAGAAGGACCTGCATGGGCCACCAACAAAACCTGTCACGACCCGCTTCCCTAAAATGGAGGCGAGATGTGAAAAGGTCCGCACGAGAGTGGAGCTGTGAAGCCCCAAACCCGATAAGCGTCAATAAAACATAAGCAAGTCCCTGTAACCACAACGGAACAACAATAATAACACAAGGAGAGACTGAAATAAAATCTCACATCTCATAAATTGTCCAACATGAAAATAAGTCCAACATCCAGAAAAGCCACCAGGTTAAAAGAAAGAGTCTAAAGGCCCAGAACAAGGCCAACAAAAGCAACGACATATCAAAGTATAGGTGCTACGCACCGATAACAAAACAACAGTCTAAACAAAAGTAAAACACAACGAAGACACTAGGACTGGTCCCCAGTGTCCACGTACTCCCCGTCAAACACAAGCTCGGGCTCGGCGTCAGCAAACACCTCGTCCTCAACAAGGTACTCAGGCTCAGGATCTAACATGTGACACCCAAAAGAGTAAATGGGCACATGTCAGCAAGTCTAAAAGACTTGGGCAAGGAAACTGAAAGTAAGGCAACTAGCAACCTAGCAGTTATAGTATGCATGACATGGCAGTTATAACATGAGTGCACAATTAAGACATGGCAAGACAATTTGTACAAGGGAACAATTATCGGGACAAGACAAGAGTAGCCAAGCTACTATCAATCTCAATCAATTCACTATTCACGTTTCACGTTGTTTTGTAGATGTTTACGCCCTTCAGCTGAATGGTACATCATTCACACCGATCGCCACTAAACACTACCCCACCCCAGAGTTTACGCCTTACAACTGCAGTTACTGATCAGGCAGACTCCCAGTTGAATGGCCGCTTAACCCTTACCCCATCCCACACGTAAACAAGCCAGGGTCCCTGCACATGAGCCCAGCAAGTGAGCCAGGGTTGCCCCGCACGGGAGCTTGTTTTCCTATTTCACAATTCAATGTCGAGCGTTGGGGTTTCCAACTACAGGGCTCGCTTCTGGAACACGAGCCAGGAACACAAACATTGTAGCGAAGCTACACAATCATAACAACACTTAAAGAATGCAATGACATGACAATTAATTCGTGTACCGTTAATGGAAAGTAAACATGACATGGTAATTGTGCAATATGACATATGTCGGAACTAGCTTCGTTGTCAAGCTAGTTCCCCAACTTGCGTCTAGGCGAGTATCATTTCGTCGCCTAGCCTCTTTTACGCCTACAACAAGCAAATGGCCTAAAACATGGCCTAAACCCTAAGTGGCAAGTTTCACTTGCCTAGCACCGGGGATGACGATCACGAAGGTTCGTCTCGCGGATGCTAATCTACGGGGGAAATCGCTGTTATGGGGAAACAATCATCAAACAACATGAAATTTCATTAGGGTTTCATAAAAATACAAATAGGTTATGAAAACATCGAGAGATCGATTTCTTACCGAGAGGAAGCGGAAGAAACACTCCGGAGAACCCTAGGACCAGATCTGGAAACCAATGGAGAAGTTTGGAGAATTTAGGGGTTTTGGGGGATTTTGGGGATTTGATGGAGATTTGGGGAAGATGAGAGGTAGAATGAGTTGATGGAGGTTTAGATGATGAATCTAGGTCTTGGGATGAAGGAATAAGGCTTGGAGGAAGATGGGGGCTCAATGGGGGAGATTTTAGGGTTTTGGGTCGAGTGGAGGAAGAAGAAAACGTTTGGGAGGGGTATAAATAGGATGGGCTGGCGGCTGCCCAGAAATTAGGGTTTTAACACAGATTAGTCGATCAAAGAGCAACCACTGACGGACTAGTTTGGCAACTAGTCGGTCAGTCGACTAACGCAGACCGACTAAGTGCAAACAGTAACTTCTGAACGAAAATAGGATTTAGAAATAGTCGGTCCATGAACAAATACTGACCGACTAGTTTAGCATCTAGTCGGTCGATGAACGTTCTTAGACCGACTAAGAGTAAATAGTAACTGATACTAAAATTAGATGATGTGTTAGTCGGTTAAAGAAGCATTGCCGACCGACTAGTTTGCAACCTAGTCGGTCAACCAACGTTCTTAGACCGACTAACGATAAACAGTAACTTCTGAGAAATTTTAGAAAGCCAACTAGTCGGTCCAAGAAGGATTGCCGACTGACTGGATCGTCATCTAGTCGGTCGGTGCCCCTTCTTATACCGGCTAATGAGCACAAAAAGTTCCGATACGGAGCGCGGGGCCCCGGGATCGATTCCTAAGACTCCTAGGCTTGATCTAATAGTAAGATACGACCGTTATGAAGTCCGTCACGAATGACATACTTCGAAATCGACAATCCTAAGGAAGAAACGAGAAAATACGACGAATCGATCGAAAATGAAAGCTACGGAGACGAAAACCACACATGAGGAGAAAATCCGCCAAAACATATATTATATTATAATAAATCCAGATACATGAAAAGTAGTCGTTACAAGGTCAAAAAACCAAAGAGGAAGGCCTTCGTCACGTGGGATAGGAGTGATAAGGATGGAAGTTCAAATTCTTCATCATCATCCTCATCCGAAGAATAAAATGAAGTGAAGACATACTTATGCTTCATGGCCAAAGATGACAAAGACGTAAAATATTACGATTCACAGTCTAGTTCTAGTGATAGTAGTGATGATGAGTGTGAATGGAAGGGATAGTATCACAAGCTTTATACCGAGTATGAGAGCAGACTAAAAGAACTTTTTACTTTCAAGAAAATGCATAAAGATTGTAATACTAATTCTTTTAATCTTAAGTTAGAAAATATTAAAGAAGAAAATTTAAAATGGGTAAGAATAAGGAATTAGAAGAATTCAATAAGAAGCTTAGTATAGAGTATAAATACCTTAGTGATAGGTTTAATGAATTATAAAATACCTTGACCGTCATTATTGCCAAACATGAAGACTTGTGTAGGAATGTTGCTAGATACAACAAGGTCAAAGAAAAATTAGATGATTTAATTTGCTCACAAATTCACTCAAGTAGCAAACATGGCCTAGGATATAAGACCCATCAAAATGTTAAGGTTATTCACCATCCTAGGGTTCGTAAACCCACAAATGGATTTGTTAAAGTTTGAATACCTAAGAGAGGGACCATCCAAATGAAGGTGAATATGTTTATGGGTTTATGAACAATGTTCATTATATCAATGATTATATATTTTCATATGATAGGAAATCTAAACCCAAATGGGTTTAGTTTCCTAATGTTTGACATCATTTTTTGATTGCTATCCACATGGACTCGAAAGCAAAGAGTATCAATAATTTTTTATTTTCAGATACTCAAATATATTTGTGGGGATTAGAAGCTTGCTTGCCTTCAAATTCAAAATTTGCATATTTTCAGGAAGAGAATTATAAATGATGAGCAATTTTGCTGGGGAGCCCAATGATATTAATATTTTTATCTTTTGCTTCAAACACATGGTTTGTACATGCATTCTCTTTTAGATATTGAGTCACACTCTTTCTTTAAACTCATGCATATATTTAGGGGAGAAATTTGCATGTGGGGAAGAATGATTTTAAAGGGTTATATGTTTTTCAAAAGGGGAGAGAACATTTTTGTTGACTATAACTTTTTGTTGATAACAAAAGGGAGAGAGATATTAGATTCCATGCATAATTAAATTGTTGCAACACTTGGTATTGATATAACAAGTTGTGTTGAAGGAAGAGTAAGTATTTTTATATTATTATAAATGCACGGATGTTTGTCGTCATCAAAAGGGGTATACTGTTGAGATATTGGTCTCACCCTGTGTGGTTTGGATGATGAACAAATGATGCATCTAACATCCTTGAGTACAGGAGCTTAAGGCAAATCAGATGAAGCACTCAATGGAGTAGTGATGACCTAAACATGGCCATGGATCAATTAGAGCAAGACAAAACGCTTGGGAAGCATGAATGCATCAAACGATTTTCGTTGTGATATTCATTTGATGTATTTTTATTTCTTTTGTATTAGATTTTTAAGGCCTTGCTAGAAGCTCACACATACATATGAACACCATAAAAATAATTTAAAAATGTTTTAAACGGTTTTAATAGTTCTTAGGGAGTCAACTACTCTTTGAATAGGAGTCGGCTACCATCGAGACAAGGAGTACGTCGTCGCTAACTATAGTTAGTAGTTGACTATAGTTGTTCGAGTAGTCGACTGCCTCTGTGATAGTCAACTACTTCAACTTCAGCAGTCGACTACCATTAGCCCAATGGACAAAAAAGACAAAGTTTTGCGATTTTCGAAAAGCTGTCGATTGATCAGTTAGAGGGGTGTTTTTAGAAATGTTTTTTCAACGATTTTTGCCCATATATATACTGAGAGTGTTAATGGTTTCATTATGAAATTTTTGAGCAAAAATTAATTTTTAAAAGAATCTCTAAGCTCTTTCAAAAAGCTCTCAAAGTTTTCTTGACCTATGTTTTAAAAAAGATAGATTTTCAATTCTTTCTTGGCCATATTTTCTTGATATCCCAAAGTAAAGTCCTTATCTTAGAGATCAAGGTTTTCTATTATAGCCACTACAATACAAAGCTTCAAAGCAAGGGTATAGTTAAAAATATATTAACTTCAAGTGTAAGTGAAAATCCTCAAGTATAGAGGTGGTAAGTTTGCTCTTGGGAAGAGAAGTGTTGTAAGAAATTCCTCTTGGAAAGAGACGTTGTAACTATTTGGAAAATAGTGGATTTAGCTAAGTGGGACTCAGGTGGCTGGATGTAGGATAAGCCAAGTGGGACTTGGGTATCCGAACCAAGATAATTCTTGTGTTTATGCTTGCTCACTATTTTCTATGATTGTTGTTTTATCTATTGCTTGTTTATTTCCACTGTATACTTTTAGCAAGTGATAATTGTTGATTAAGTTTAACTTGGGTAACTCCATTTGTAAACTTAGATAGATTATCTAGAGAAATTTTTATACACTAATCACCCCCTCTCTAGTGTACTTGCCATCTAGGGGGATCCCAAAAAAAGGTAGTATAAAATTTTACATCCTCTTGTTGTAGTATTTTGTATGCCACTAAGATCACTATATATGAGAGCAAGCAATTCACTTCTCTTTAAACCGATTTGCATGTTTGCTTAGTAGATTTAGATTCAACATACATTTCATATTTATCATGATATGAAGAAGTAGCATCACATAATAAACAATTTTCTTTTATTTTCTTAATGTAAGAAAACATTTCATGCCCTAACCTATAATGTTATGCATCAAAAGGGTCAATCAAGTACGCATAAGATGAAGAAGCATCTTCATTCATAATTTCAAGTACATTCAAAACAAAGAGATATTGGGTACAATAACCCTTTCCCATAAAATATCCATTTTAGACATTGCAATCTTGTCTGATTCAAAAATAATCCATATCCTTACTTTTCCCAAAATGATCGTAACATGTATCCCCTCATTGAACAAAATGATCTTTCCTGAAGTCAATTTAAAGAGCATTTTTCCAACAACGAAGGAGGGTCTTGAATCTCCTATGTTCACATTCTTCACACCATTGCTTATATCAACTAAGATGTAAAAGTGCCTCTATCGACCATTCAACCATATTAACTTTTAAGATCACTGTGTCAATACTATCTACATCCACCAAGTTACACTTGGGTGTAAAGTCTCATTCTAGAACATATGGGATCATGTGGATGTCAGACAACACTGGAAGGTTGGTTGAATATTGTTGTATACAAAATAATAAAAAATTGCGCGTAAAGTAAACCCTTCTAAAAGTTGCCGAAGTATCAAATGAGAGTTACCTCAATTTGTACTTAATCAACACAATTAATTGAGCTTGTAAAATATAATGAACACAACAGAAATAAAATTTACAAGCAATACGAGTAAAAGAGAGATAAGAAGAGTCACAGCACAAACACCACTATTTTACACTAGTTCAGCTCAACCTTGGTCTATGTCCAACAACCGATCCACTAGCTCTCAAACTTGAGAGCAACCTTGCCTCAACTCAACGAAAAGGACTTGTACAAGCACCTAGCTCCACTTGCTAGGAATTTCCAATCACCTAGTTTACAACTCAACTAGGAATTTCCAAAACAAATTATAACACTTCCCTTACACACGGGAGTACAACTTACCAAGCCTTCTTCAAAGGCTTTACAAACCTTTTGTAGATTGATTGCAACACCCTAGATTCCAATAGTCAATGTTTATGAAGCTTGTGTATAGTGTGGCTAAATAAAAATTAAATCTTTTGATTTAGATAAATATTGGAAATAAGCACAAGTAGATTAAAAGAAAAAAACTTGCAATTTGAATCTCAAAATAAAAGCTTTGAGCTTTGGAGATCAAATTCAAGTGCAATGATGCCAGAGATAATAGTAAAATTATCAAAATAATTAGCACAAAGAAATTTAAAACAATGGCCAAAGAAAAACTTTAAAATGAGAACTTTTGAGAATATTTGCTTGAAAATACTAGAAAAATGCTTAAGAATTGATATATAAAAATTCTGAAATCACTAGTGCTCTCCGGTATTTGCAGTGATCTTCGCCATAGAAAAGTTCATATCATACCTTGTTGGATCGAAGGTCATCATCCATACGGATCATGCCACACATCGGTATTTGCTCAACAAAAAAGATGCTAAGCCACGATTGATACGAGTGATACTTTTTCTATAAGAGTTCGACCTGGAGATTAAAGACAAGAAAGGTGCTAAGAACATAGTTGTGGACCACCTATCGCGCCTTATTCATGAGGACTCAAGCACATCCTTACCAATAGACGACTCTTTCCCCGACGATTAATTATTCATCGTTACCTCAGCCGAAACACCATGGTTTGCAGATATTGTGAACTTCCTCGCCTGCAGTATCATGCCATATGACAGAACCTCCTAGCAGTGCAAGATGTTCCTACATAATGTAAAGAGTTACTTTTGGGATGATCCGCTCCTATACAAAACATGCAGTGATGGAATTATTAGAAGGTGCATCCCAGAGAGCGACGCAGTTTCCGTTATATCACATTGCCACGCCCTTCAATGTGGAGAACATTCAAGTACAACAAAGACGACAACGAAAATCCTCCAATACGGATTCTATTGGCCGACTCTATTCAAAGATGTGAACGCTTTCGTTAAGGGGTGTGATCGATGCCAGAGAGCAGGGAGCATCTCTAAAAGGAATGAAATGCCACAAAACAGCATCTTGGAGGTGGAAATATTCGACGTATGGGGAGTTGACTTTATGGGTCCGTTCCTGTCTAGCCTCAGCAACCAATACATATTGGTTACAGTGGAATACGTTTCTAAATGGGTCGAGGCAATATCGTTGCCAACCAACGATGCACGTGTAGTCACCAAGTTTTCAAAACAGAATATATTCCCCAGGTTTGGAGTCCCAAGGGTGGTAATAAGCGACAGATGAAAACATTTAATCGAAAACAAATTCGAGGCACTATTGAAGAATTATGGAGTGCGTCACCGCATCAGACTTGCCTACCACCCTCAGATGAGTGGCCAAGTGAAAATCTTAAACCGGGAAATCAAGAGTATCCTAGAGAAAATGGTAGCGAATTTGAGAAAAGATTGGGCGCTAAAATTGGACTATGCATTGTGGGCCTACCAGATTGCCTACAAAAATCCAATCAGAACCTCACTATATCGCGTAGTCTACGGAAAAGCATGCCACCTTCCAGTGGAACTCGAACATACGGCTTATTAGGCTATCAGACACTTGAATTACGACAGCAAATGTGCACAAGAGCACTGTCTCTTGCAGCTGAATGAATTGGATGAATTCAGATCTGACGCCTACGAGAACTCTCGCATCTACAAGGAGAAGACAAAGCGACGGCACGACAAACACATCATAAGGAGGGAGTTTAAGGAAGGTGACATGGTGCTCCTTTTTAAGTCGAGGCTCAAGCTATTTCAGGGAAAAATATGTCCTAGATGGTCTGGACCCTTCAAAGCTACGCGTGTATACCTATTCGGAGCAGTCGAGATAGTAGGAAGAAATTAGCCCTTCAAGGTTAATGGCCAAACACTAAAACACTACATTGCGGGCGAACCCATCGGAGAAGAAATGGTTTTAATACACTCCACCCCTGAGCCACCATGAAAAATCAAAAGGGCGTCGAGCTAAAGACTTAAAACACGCTCTTCTTGGGAGGCAACACAAGTTCTTAAATATTTCTAATTTTCATTTTTTATTTTTATTTTAGTTAGAATAGTTAGATTTTGAGTAAATATACTAACCCCAAAACCCAAAATAATTCAAGTGTTTTAATTGCGGGAGAAAGAACGCGACCGCTTGGGATACCCCATGCGGCCACGTAGAGGAGAGTAATTCAAGCAAAAAGAGAAGCAGGACGACGTGGTTGCATGAAGGTGTCATGAACGACCGCATCAAACGAAGCCAATTTGAGAGCTGGAAGTCAAGAATTACTCAGTCCTCTCAAAGAGATGAGGCGGACGCGTATGGCCAACTCTCTGGAATTCTGGCCCCATTTCTCATGCGTCAACCCATGTTCAAAGCCAAAAATTCCCACCTAAATTTCCATTCACACGGTCGTTTTTGTCAAGTCGAAACGATCATTTTGTCAAAACATCCACAAGGCCAAAATCTTGACTCAACGACGTGGTCGTTTCGTCCAAGCGATGCGGCCACGTAAATTGCCCAATGCTCTGGATTTTTGGCCCCAATTTCCCACTGACAAAAAGGTTGCATCATTTTAGCGACGTGACCGCATTGATCCAAATTTTGGCCGCTAAAATTCATTAACGAAACAGTCGATATTCCATCGACGCGACTGCGTCGCACTGCCCGCGTCACACACAAAACCATATGTTCCTATTCTCCTGAAGCGACGTGGCCGAGTCCCAAATGAAGCGACCGATTGCCTAACTGCATCGCTCATCTTTATAAACCCAAAACTCCAAAACACCCGAGTTTTACCCAAAAATCTCGAAACATTACGACTTCTCCTTCGATTCTTCTTATTCTCCGACCACCCAACCCACTCCAAACCCTCCTCTTCCAAAATCAACCCATATACCACTCATATATCTAAACCCTCATCTACCATCCTCATCTTCATCGAAATGGCCGACAAGAAAACCCTAACACGATCGATTGGGGGATTTTTGACAAAGATGACACGACACGGGCTTATTACAAGCTTGGGGGGATTTCAACTAAAGTTTGGGAGCATCACCACTGCAGCGAGGAGCTTCAATTGTTTGGGTACACTCGTTCCTCACTCTTTGCTTTCAATTTTCACCCTAGCTTATTCCCTTACTCGCTGAAATTTGTAAATTGCATAGAGTTATTGTGTGCACTCATTCACGCACACACCTCATTGCATACACAACTATACACCCACGATGCACCCCACGATGTAAGCTCACTGTTCCCGGGCCAACACAAGGAAGAAGGACATGAGCACACATGTCCACGGCTGTTGCGTTCACATCTACTGCCCCACCTGAACCATCAGTCATTCCAGCTCCACAAATAGACACTTTGGGTATCATCTTCACAGATGAGCATCAACAAAACACTTTCATAACCCTTTCTCGACAAACAATCATTCCGACTAAGTTTCCGAGCATCTCTGCTTTGAACTCTCTAGGTCTCACCGAGGGTGTCCAAACTCTTCTGCACAATATAGGTTGGAGTGACTTTTTGGAGTGTGAGGCACGCACCTATAAGAGACTCACCCTAGAGTTTCTTAGTTAACTCAAGCACCAACCAAATGGTTTTTCATTCCACTTGATGAACAAGGACTATGTCATGTCCTGTGATTCCTTAAATAACCTTTTTAAGTGGCCCATGGCTATCACTCCTGGGGCATTTAAACCGAATGGAGGTGTCCTCCAAGCTTATGACTCAGATGCTTTCTGGGAGCAGATCACTCGCCAGTCACCCTTCCCCGTCACTAGAGCTAATGCATACTCTATCATTCACCCATGCCTTTGCATAGCCCTTCGCATCATTGCGAATTCCATTTTATATCGAGAAGAAACTGGCCAAGTCTTACGTAGTGAGATTTTCTTTCTTTGGGTGATGACCCAACCCCGAGCGTCCACGATAACAGCAACACTTCTCCTCGTTACCTCATTTATGCAGGTTCATATTTGGGGTATAGATTTTTCCACACGATTAGTAGCCTCCATGCCAAGATTTACTACGGATGGCTAATCATGGTCATTGACAAGCTCCCTCCTATATCATTCCAGTTCCCTGAAGATTGGATGTCTGTCCTTGGCCCCACTTCACTAGATCTCTCCACCCTTACAAATATGCATATGATTAGGAAGATTAGGGACAAAAGATTTTATTGGCTTCACGGGCCTCTTTCCACCCCTTATACCATGCTCCCCAATCCTGATCGCTTTAGAATAGAGGGAGCCATGCAGTAGGCATTTTCACCAGATACAAATCTTCCTGCCCAGCCCCAACTTTCACAGGCCCCACCTCAGCCTCATTACGTTTAGATCTAGTCATTCCTTATCCTTCTGCTGCTACACATTCAGGCCTCGTCAGGCCTCCTCCACCTCCATCACATTCACACATTCGTCAGTTTTCACGGAGATCTCGCCCACATGGCGAGGGTACTAGCCACACCCCTCCTCCACCCATATCCTTTCACGAGAGACTCACACGAGTGGAGGAGGCATTCCTTGAATTCACAGGCACTATGACTAGCTCCTTGGCCACACTATGGTCCTTGGTATATGGCCTCACATCCATTGTCACGACTCTGTAGTCGCAGTTCGACACAGTCTACCATTGGCACCACACTCATGGACATTATCCTACAGTTGTACCCACTCTCCCCCCATGCCACCCCCATCTCAGCCATCGGCATCTAGATAGCCATCCACATCTACATTTCATATTCCCGCACCACTACTATCACCACCACCCTCATCTGTAGTGCCATCATCTGTAACGGTCGCTTTCCGACCTTATGGATTTTCTGCGTGCACGTGCTTTATCATGCACGTATTTTATTTGGCTCTTTCTGGATTTTGGTATATATGATGTGATATGCCGTTGTGACCGTATGAGAGTGTAGAATTTTATAGTAATTTTTGGGAACGTCATTTCACGGCTCGTTTTCTCGCAAAACGGCTTTGAATGGAAAGTGCGTCTTGGTCTTTAGCACTAATACGCAGCTCCCGATTTTACGATAATTATTGGTAGGCGTAGCGCACGATTAGAAACCGTAGCCCCGTGCTTCTCGTCTCCACGATCGTCCCGGTATTTTCAATTTATTTTCCGGACGCCCGTAGTGAGACTTATCCCCTAAATCAATCCCAACCGTTGATTTAGCCCTAATCATTTCGAATTCCAAATTGAAACCATATATTAGCAAATCCCAAATGATAATCACGTATCAATGGGATATTGTTCTGCCTCTATACGTATCTTCCTTTCACCTTAATTCCACTCCCATATCTCTCTCTCCCTCCCGCAATTAACCAATAATCTAGGGGTGTTTAGCAAATGAGTATCTTTTTAATCCCCTCACGTTATACACCTAGGGCGAACAACGCGCAGCCGCCGTCTCTCTCATACCCCGAACCATAGCCCTCACCTCCGTTCTTCCACTCGTCGACGGCCATCATCTCAGCCCGGCGCCACCCTACTCTCGCCGCACGGCCACCATTCGCGCGCAGCCGCCGCCCTATCCCGCAGCAGCGCGGCAGCAGCAGCAGCATCCTGAGCTGTTGCTACGATCCCGACCACCGTACGGCCATTGGCGACCCCCCGGAGCCCAGTCACTGACCGCCCCGATGGCCTGATCTTCGCCTCGACCGCCTGAACGACGCTGCCAGCCACCATTCGCACGGAGAGCAGCACCGCAGTAGCAGCGACCGCTGCAACTCCCGGTGCCACCGTTCGGCCTCCAACGCCACTCCCACCGCTTCTGTGCCACCGGCAGCTCCCCCCTGCGGCCTTCGGCTGCCCCGCGGCATCTCCCCACCGCAACAACAACCGCAGCAGCCCTTTAGTCCGCTGTACACCCTTGTACGGCCCCCTCGACAGCCCCGCGACATTTCCCGGTGTACGGCTGCCTCCTTGCTCGATGTTCCACTTCCTCGAGTTGCTGTCCCCTCGCCTTCATTACCGTAGTTCTGCTCGTCATCGCGAGAAGACGTTCCATAGCCGTGCCATTCAGATCTGTCGCCGTTCAGACTCTACGTCCAATCAACGTCAAACATAGGTGAGGTTGGTTCCCCGAACTCGTAGCGAACCCACACCGTAGATCAATCAAACCCTAAACTAAAATTGGACAACTTGAACTAAATTTACTTTCAGCATCTTTAAAACGCTGCCCATCGTAGGAAAGATCGACAATCGGACAATTTTTCTGTGCACATAGGGTAGAAGTCGATCTAGATCAAACAGAACATCAAAACGTGACTTTTGACTGTTAGGGTAGTCCTGTCAATTTAGAAACAAACCCTAATAGGATTTGTTGAAAACGCGACCTGACACCGTCGCCGTGACCCTGTTTCAGACGGACTACCGCAGACGAGACGCTTGGACGGGACGCTCCGGACGGACGACACACTCGCCACCGCAGGCAAGTGTACTCACTTGCACCTTCGGCCGTGTTTAGGCCTTAGACTATAGAACTGTTAAAAACTGCGAACAAAGAGAACCGGATGTGAAATGATAGCGTCCGGGACGCCCTGACGGCTTAGATTTGATGACGAAGTCTAAGCGTAACAACAACAACAATTGACACCTTAGGATTTTCCTGTGTGTGCGTGCATGTGGACACCCTAGAATAACATTTCCTTGCGTGACGTGTCGTGTCCTGTTACACAAAAAGCCTCCGGGCGTTTCTGATGCTCTCCACGCGAGAGTGATCCCTGTTATACAAAAAGCCTCCGGACATTTCGGATGCTCTCCATGCGAGAGTGATCCCTGTTATACAAAAAGCCTCCGAGCATTTCGTATGCTCTCCATGCGAGAGTGATCCCTGTTATACAAAAAGCCTGCGGGCATTTCGGATGCTTCCCTAGCGGGAGTGATCCCTGTACCTTCTTGTCCTGAGTTCCTGGGTTGGGGTAGGGTTGAGCGTGCACACGGGGAGAGGGTTGATCCCCCCTTGAACCGTAAGACATGAACCCTTCGTGTCACACGTGTCTTGTCCCATCTTGTCTTGTCCCGTCTTGTCCCGTCCCTCTTAGGTTAGTCCCGTAGTCGGTAGCACACGCTACGACTACTGCTTGACGCCTTTTACTTTTCCTGCTCCGTTTACCTTCTTTTGTTACTATGTTATAACCCCAGCATGCTAATCAACCAGTAAATCGTTGTTTTAAAATTTCAGTACACTTGCAGTAGAGTCTAACCCTCTTTTGTAGACTTTACCTGACGTACAGTTCCTTTCTTCTGGGTGCTGTACGCCAGGTGTTGAGCCAGAGTACATTGACGAGGCGGACCTGCTAGAGTACGTAGAGCCGGAGGACGTCGATCCAGAGTACGTGCCCGAGGAGGACCAGAGCTAGAGGTCTTCACGTTGCTGACCCAGATGTCTCATTGTAGTTTAGTTAGGTGCGTAGCACCGTTTACTTTCTGCCTAGGTTGGGTGCTTGCACCGGTAGTTTACCTTTCAGTTGTTGTAGCCGAGTCAGGCTTTGTTACACTCTCAGTACTTCTGGATTATCTTTTTGGAATAAAATGAATGTTTCCTTTTTAGTACTTTTGTTGTTCCGTACTAACCTGCAGGGACCTGTTCCTTCGTCTTGGAGTACCACACAGACGCTTATTGGGTCCGAGCTTCTCAGCTCCGGCCAAAGTGGGCCTTAGTCACGCTTTGCCTCCATAGTTTTGGGAAGCGGGGCGTGACAGGTTTTAGTGGTGGACCATGCAGGTCCCATCCTTTCTGCAAGTTCGGAACAATAGAAGTATTGACATTCTTTTATTGTTATCCAGTAATTTGTACGAGTCTAATCTGTGTCTTTCTTGTCAATAGGATGGCAGGAAGACGCGTCACCCGATCCGGGAGCTCAAGCGATGGAGTTCCGGAAGACCAGGGCGAAGAGTTCCGCCAGTTTCTGGGTGTGATGAGAGAGATGCTGGACGTACAACATCAGTTGGTTCAGCAGTCCCACCGTGCTACCTAGGCCCCTCTAGTTGCACCACCACCGTCTCCGCCTGCCCCTCGAGCTGCTCCGGGAGTGAAGCAGTTCAATGAGCTTCAGCCGAAGACATTTTCTGGGAAGGAAGGACCGTTGGGTGCTGATGAGTGGATTCTGAGTACTGAGGAGAAGCTGATTGCTGTGAAGATTCCTGATGATACTCAAGTTGAGATATCGAAGATGCAGCTGACCGAGAATGCTAGGAACTCATGGCGCATTGAGGAGAGATGCCTGCAGAAGCCAGTGGAGTGGAAGACCTTCTGGTCGATGTTCAAGGAGAAGTACTTCACCAAGGCTGCTAGGAGGGAGCTGTTGAGCAGGCTTGTAGATCTGAAGCAAGGGGATATGACCATTGACGAGTATGAGACATCGTTCGAGATGCTGAGTCGTTTTGCCCCACATATGGTGAAGAGGGAGGAGAACCGAGCTGATCGGTTCCGTCAGGGACTGCGTCCGAAGATTCAGGCTTCTATGTCTTCGGCAGATTTCTCGACCATGGGAGTGGTGCTGAATACCACGAGGAACCATGAGACCATATCGCGTCTACCTGACCCTCCAGCTGATCGAGGGAAGCGTCCTATGGAGCAGTACCGGCCACCTGCTAGGCCGGCGATGAGACTAGTTCAGACAGTGCATTTCAAGAGGCCTGGAGCACATGCGCAGAGTCAGAGCAAAGGACCATGTCATTACTGCGGGAAGCCAGGGCACTTTCAGAACGATTGTAGGAAGAAGCTGGGATTGTGCTTGGTTTGTGGAGATGCCTCGCACGCTGCTAAGGATTGTCCGAGAGCGCGTCATTCTGGAGTCGGAGCGCCAGTTCCAGTACAGAGTAGAACACCTGCCCCAGCTCAGAGAGGAGCTGCTGTCAGTGGACCACCCTTGGTGCCACAGAGGCATATGTTTCAGCGGGCAGTGCAACCCCAGAGGCCGGCTTACA
This sequence comes from Scilla litardierei, assembly GCA_030789695.1. NCBI lineage: Eukaryota > Viridiplantae > Streptophyta > Magnoliopsida > Asparagales > Asparagaceae > Scilla > Scilla litardierei. Next base: position 134,108,387 of record CM061141.1, on the reverse strand, counting down.
CCATGACAGCCGTTGAGACTGAGGACTTGGATGGAGTTATTGCAGGTATTATTTCAGATCTAGTCTTTCATTCCATAATTTAGATCTTATTGTTAGTTTTATTTATTTTTCTTGTTTGCTAAAATAGTGCTGTTTGACCTTAGTCCCTTTATATTTTAGGCACCATTCTAGTGTCCTCTCACCCAGCCTTGGCCTTGTTCAACTCCGGTGCATCCATGTGCATCTTATCTCGGAGTTTTGTAACAAGGCACTCCATTCTCACCCATACACTTCCTAAGTGTTGGGACATCACCACAGGGAACGGAGTGGTGACTGTGAATTTGGGTTGTCGATCGATTCCATTGGTGGTCAGTGGACACGAACTATTTGAGGATTTCATTGTCCATGACCTGCCGCATTTTGATGTCGTTCTTGGCATCGATTGGCTGGGAGACTTCCACGCCTCGATCGAATGCCACAGCAAGAGGGTGGTATTCAGGATTCCAGGCCATCCGGAGTTCGAGTTCCGTAGCAGAGATGAGTCACTTGGGCCCATCAGATTCCGGGCCAAGCCGGAGGTGTCGTTTGTCGTAGCTATACAGATGGAGATCAACCGACCAGCAGTCATCAGAGACTTCGAAGACGTCTTTCCGAAGGATATCTTAGGCTTGCCACCCGACAGAGCTCTAGAATTTGGAATTGATCTTATGCCGGGAGCGCAACCTATATCGAAGGCTCCGTATCGGATGGCTCCTGCTGAGCTTGAGGAGCTACGAAAACAATTGGATGAGCTACTGCAGAAGGGTTTCATCCGTCCTAGTGTGTAACCATGGGGTGCACCAGTCTTACTTGTGAAGAAGAAGGATGGGTCCCGCAGGATGTGCGTGGACTATTGAGGGCTGAATGCTGTCACAGTGAAGAATAAGTATCCGCTGCCGCGCATCGATGACATCTTTGATCAGCTGGGAGGTTCGAGAGTTTTCTTGAAGTTAGACTTGAGGAGCGGATACCATCAGCTGAAGGTGAAGGGGGACGATATTCCAAAGACAGCCTTCCGGACGAAGTACGGACATTATGAGTTCGTGGTTATGCCTTTTGGCGTAACCAACGCTCCAGCTGTATTCATGAATTTGATGAACTTGATTTTCTACGACTTCTTGGATAAGTTTGTCGTTATCTTTATAGATGACATTCTTATTTACTCGAAGTCTGAGGAGGAGCACAGCTGTCATCTGAGGACAGTACTGGAGACGCTGAGGCGACATAAGCTATATGCCAAGTATAGTAAGTGCGAGTTCTGGCAGGACAGAGTTACATTCCTGGTACACGTGGTGTCTGGTGATGGCATATCTATGGATCCGGAGAAGGTCAGAGCAGTCAGAGATTGGCCGACTCCGTAGTCAGCGTCAGACATCAGGAGCTTCCTTGGTTTAGCAGGCTATTATCGGCGATTCATCAAGGATTTCTCGAATATTGCAGAGCCGATGATGAAGCTGACGAGGAAGGATGTGGAGTTCCATTGGTCAGATGCTTGTAAGGAGGCTTTCAGTATCTTGAAGGTGAGATTGACCATAGCACCAGTTTTGGCAGTACCGGATCGGATCAGAGGCTTCGAAGTATATTGTGATGCATCAGGGAAGGGCCTTGGATGCGTTTTGCATCAGCATGGCCACGTGGTCACGTACGCTTCTCGTCAGTTGCAGACTCATGAGAAGAATTACCTGATGCACGATCTGGAGTTGGCAACGGTGATATTCGCACTGAAGATCTGGAGGCACTTCTTGCTGAGTGAGAGCGTGAATATTTTCACTGATCACAAAAGCTTGAAGTACATCTTCACGCAGAAGGAGCTCAACATGCGTCAGAGACGATGGTTAGAGCTCATGGCTGACTATGAGATAGACTTGCAGTATCACCCGGGGAAGGTAAACGTAGTGCCTGATGCCTTGAGTAGACTTCCTACTACGATGATGAATACTTTCGACTGGAGGATACAGCAGGAGCTGAGAGAGATGGATTTAGAGGTCGTCCTACCTGGTGTGGTTCTTTCATTCATGAATTTGCAGATTCAGTCCACGATCGTGGATCAGATCAAGGCAGCACATGCAGGAGATCCGAAACTGCAGAGGATCAGGAGACAGGTTGAAGCTGAACTACAGACGGAGTTCGTGATTCATGAGGATGGTTCACTGCGGTACGGCAGTAGGCTCTGCGTACCTGCAGGTGATGTTTTTGAAGAGCTTTTAAGCGAGGCTCATAGCTCGCCTTATTCTATACATCCTGGAGGCACCAAGATGTATAAGGACCTCCGTCTGAATTACTGGTGGATTGGCATGAAGAGGAGTGTGGCACGGAGCGTTGCCAAGTGTTTAATATGCCAACAGGTGAAGGCTGAGCACCATCGTACGGCTGGTTTGCTAAACCGCTTCCTATTCTAGAGTGGAAGTGGCAACATATCACGATGGATTTCGTGACTGGTTTACCTCGGACCCCGAAACAGAACGACGCAGTCTGGGTGATCGTTGATCGATTAACCAAGTCTACGCACTTCATCCCTTTCCGAGTGGGACAGTCTACGGAAGTCTTGGCGAGGAAATACTTAGAGGTAAAATTTCATTTTACTTCTCTTTAAATTTTCCTCTTTGAGTTAGTTGTGATGTAGACCGTGTATGTGCAGGAGATTGTACGCTTACATGGGGTCCCCGTGAGCATCGTGTCTGACAGAGACTCGAGGTTCACATCTCAGTTCTGGAGAAGTTTGCAGGAGAATTTGGGTACGAGTCTGAGCTTCAGCACGGCGTACCACCCGCAGACCGATGGCCAGTCCGAGAGGACTATTCAGATTCTGGAGGATATGCTGCGAGCTTGTACGCTCGATTTGAAGGGATCTTGGGAGGACCATCTTCACTTGGTGGAGTTTTCGTATAACAACAGCTACCAGGCGAGCATTGGCATGGCGCCGTTTGCTGCCTTATATGGGAGGAAATGTCGAATCGCCACTGAGCTGGGATGACATCGGAGATCGGGAGCTGTTGGGTCCAGAGATGATAGTGGAAGCAGTGGATGTCGTGAGAGACATCAGGGAGAAGCTCAGAGTTGCGCAGGATCGCTTCAAGCATTGGGCAGATGCCAAGAGGAGACCCTTGGAGTTTTAGTCTGGAGATCACTTCTTCCTGAAGATTTCTCCGAATCGCGGAGTCATTCATTTCGGGAAGTAAGGAAAGCTGAGTCTGAGATATATTGTACCTTTCGATGTACTGGAGCGTGTGGGGGCAGTGGCCTACCGCCTTGCTTTGCCACCATCTTTGGAGGGAGTTCACGACGTATTCCATGTATCTCAGCTACGTCGGTATGTCAGTGATCCGTCGCACACGGTTGATTTCTCTGAGATTACGGTCCGCCCGGACCTGACATATGACCAGCAGCCTGTGCAAATTTTGGACCGTCGACAGAAGCAATTGAGGAATAAGGTAGTCGACCTGGTGAGAGTGATGTGGCGTCACGGATCACCTGGAGAGTCCACTTAGGAGTGTGAGGAGGAGATGAGAGAGCGTTTCCCATATTTGTTTGCTGATTACTGTTGTAGATTCCGAGGACGGAATCTTTATTTTAGTGGGGTAGAATGTAACGGTCGCTTTCCGACCTTATGGATTTTCTACGTGCACGTGCTTTATCGTGCATGTATTTTATTTGGCTCTTTCTGGATTTCGGTATATATGATGTGATATGCCGTTGTGACCGTATGAGAGTGTAGAATTTTATAGTAATTTTTGGAAACGTCATATCACGGCTCGTTTTCTCGCAAAACAGCTTTGAATGGAAAGGGCGTCTTGGTCTTTAGCACTAATACGCAGCTCCCGATTTTACGATAATTATTGGTAGGCGTAGCGCACGATCAGACACCGTAGCCCCGTGCTTCTCGTCTCCATGATCGTCCCGGTATTTTCAATTTATTTTTCAGACGCCCGTAGTGAGACTTATCCCCTAAATCAATCCCAACCGTTGATTTAGCCCTAAACATTTCGAATTTCAAATTGAAACCATATCTTAGAAAATCCGAAATGATAATAACGTATCAATGGGATATTGTTCTGCCTCTATACGTACCTTCCTTTCACCTTAATTCCACTCCCATATCTCTCTCTCCCTCCCGCAATTAACCATTAATCTAGGGGTGTTTAGCAAATGAGTATCTTTTTAATCCCCTCATGTTATACACCTAGGACGAACAACTCGCAGCCGCCGTCTCTCTCAAACCCCGAACCCTAGCCCTCACCTCCGTTCTTCCAATCGTCGGCGGCCATCATCTCAGCCCGGCGCCGCCCTACTCTCGCCGCACGGCCACCATTCACGCACAGCCGCCGCCCTATCCCGCAGCAGCGCGGCAGCAGCGGCAGCAGCAACAGCAGCATCCTGAGCTGCTACTGCGACCCTGACCGCCGTACAGCCATTGGCAACCCCCCGGAGCCCAGTCACCGAACGCCCCGATGGCCTGATCTCTGCCTCGACCGCCTGAACGACGCCTCCAGCCACCATTCACGCGGAGAGCAGCACCGCAGCAGCAGCGACCGCTGTAACTCCCAGTGCCGTCGTTCGGCCTCCAACGCCACTCCCGCCGCTTCTGTGCCACCGGCAGCACCGCCCTGCGGCCTTCGGCTGCCCCGCGGCATCTCCCCACCGCAACAACAGCCGCAACAACCCTCTAGTCCGCTGTACACCCTTGTATGGCCCCCTCGACAGCCCCGCACCATTTCCCGGTGCATGGCTGCCTCCTTGCTCGCTGTTCCACTTCCTCGAGTCGCTGCCCCCTCACCTTCATTACCGTAGTTCTGCTCGTCGCCGCGAGAAGACGTTCCGTAGCCGTGCCGTTCAGATCTTTCGCCGTTCAGACTCTACGTCCAATCTGCGTCAAACACAGGAGAGGTTGGTTCCCCGAACTCGTAGCGAACCTACACCGTAGATCAATCAAACCCTAAACTAAAATTGGACAACTTGAACTAAATTTACTTTCAGCATCTATAAAACGCTGCCCACCGTAGGAAAGATCGACAATCAGACAATTTTTCTGTGCACAAAGGGTAGAAGTCGATCTGATCAAACAAAACATCAAAACGTGACTTTTGACTGTTAGGGTAGTCCAGTCAATTTAGAAACAAACCCTAATAGGATTTGTTGAAAACGCGACCTGACACCATCGCCGTGACCCTGTTTCAGACGGACTACCACAGACGAGACGCTTGGACGGGACACTCTGGACGGACGACACACTCGCCATCACAGGCAAGTGTACTCACTTGCACCTTCGGCCGTGTTTAGGCCTTAGACTGTAGAACTGTTAAAAACTGCGAACAAAGAGAACCGGACGTGAAATGATAGCGTCCGGGACGCCCTGACAGCTTAGACTTGACGACGAAGTCTAAGTATAACGACAACAACAATTGACACCTTAGGGTTTTCCTGTGTGTGCGTGCGTGTGGACACCCTAGAATAACATTTCCTTGCGTGACGTGTCGTGTCCTGTTACATAAAAAGCCTCCGGGCATTTCAGATGCTCTCCACGCGAGAGTGATCCCTGTTATACAAAAAGGCTCCGGGCGTTTCGGATGCTCTCCATGCGAGAGTGATACCTGTTATACAAAAAGCCTCCGGGCGTTTCGGATGCTCTCCATGCGAGAGTGATCCCTGTTATACAAAAAGCCTGCGGGCGTTTCGGATGCTTCCCTAGCGGGAGTGATCCATGTACCTTCTTGTCCTGAGTTCCTGGGTTGGGGTAGGGTTGAGCGTGCGCACGGGGAGAGAGTCTGATCCCCCTCGAACCGTAAGGCGTGAACCCTTCATGTCACATGTGTCTTGTCCCGTCTTGTCTTGTCCCGTCTTGTCCCGTCCCTCTTAGGTTAGTCCCGTAGTCGGTTGCACATGCTACGACTACTGCTTGACGTGTTTTACTTTTCCTACTCCGTTTACCTTCTTTTGTTACTATGTTATAACCCCAGCATGATAATCGACCAGTAAATCGTTGTTTTAAAATTTCAGTACACTTGCAGTAGAGTCTAACCCTCTTTTGTAGACTTTACCTGACGTACAGTTCCTTTCTTCTGGGTGTTGTACGTCAGGTGTTGAGCCAGAGTACGTTGACGAGGCGGACCTGCCAGAGTACGTAGAGCCGGAGGACGTCGATCCAGAGTACGTGTCCGAGGAGGACCAGAGCTAGAGGTCTTCACGTTGCTGATCCAGAGGTCTCACTGTTGTCTAGTTGGGTACGTAGCACCGCTTATTTTCTGCCTAGGTTGGGTGCTTGCACCGGTAGTTTACCTTTCAGTTGTTGTAGCCGAGTCAGGCTTTGTTAGACTCTCAGTACTTTTGGATTATCTTTTTGGAATAAAATGAATGTTTCCTTTTTAGTACTTTTGTTGTTCCGTACTAACCTGCAGGGACCTGTTCCTTCGTCTTGGAGTACCACACAGACGCTTATTGGGTCCGAGCTTCTCAGCTCCGGCCTAAGCTGGCCTTAGTCACGCTTCGCCTCCGTAGTTTTGGGAAGCGGGGCGTGACATCATCCCCTCCACCATCCACATCTATACCTTCACCCACACCATATACCTTTGCTCCATCCACTTCATCACCACCCACGGATGTTGCAGACCCACCACCTTCTGATGCACACACTCCGCCCATATCTCCTACATTACCACCACCTGATGGTGGCACTACATGATGAGATCACCAATCTCTTCCCCCTCACATTTTACTTTCTCACACATTCATGTGTACATCACATTGAGGACAATGCTTCATTCAGCTTGGGGGGGAGGAGCATTTCCATGCATATTTTCTTTTTATTTGTTTCCTTTTTCATCCACATGTCTATATTTTTCTTACACATTTATTTCATTTTCGTTTTTGTTTTCTTTCTCTTTTTTTATCTTTTTCTTTTTAGCATGTATCACGTTTCCTTTATTCACTATATGCATCCAAAACCCCTAAAATTTTAAAAATCAAATACAACAAAAATATTTGCATTTGCATCATATATCTTGCATCATCTTGTATCCATTTGTATATACTTCCATTTGCCTTGAGAATTTTCCGAATTCGAGACTTTATCTGCGTGTTATATCGAGTTGAATTTCATTTTCTACTTTTACGCTCAATTTCTCGATATTTCTTAGGATGTTTGACTAGGATATGCTTTTAGCTTCGAATCCCACTTAATATGCATGTCGTGACTATTGTCATAGCATCGGTACTTGAAACCGAGCTAAGTTAAATTCCCCTTAGGAGTCCACTTTATGCATGGAGCTACGAATTGATAGTTGAGTGTAATGTTTTATAACTCTTCGTGACTTGGATATCGACGTATCACCTAGTACTAAGGATTGATGTCGCTTGATCTTCTCCTGCCTTTGTGTGTGTGTGTGTGTGTGTGTGTGTGTGTGTGTGTGTGTGTGTGTGTGTGTATTGAAGAGTAAGTGTAAATCTTTATTAGTAATTTGTACAAAACAATACAAGGTGGAAATCAATAGGAAACGTGATTCCATAGAGATAGGATAGTGCACAAGCACAGTCACACTCTACTATAAATTCCTGTCTCCTAACTAAATAGAAATCAAATCAATACTACAAATGCAGATGCAAAAGCAAAATGGTGAGACTCAGCTGTTATCCTGAAATTCCCAATTTGATAAGGCTTCCGCCGCCTCATCATCATCCCTGTCTTGGTTTTTCAGCATGCTCCTAATATCTGCCGCAATGTCCTCAAATAGTTGGATCTTGGTCTGTTGGTGTTATTGAATATTCTTCTGTTCCTCTCCCTCCAGATATGCCAAACGCTATTTTAGCAAGTAAGCTCAAGACATTCTTTCCTCTAAAATGACTCAGGTAGAAGTCCCCAACATTCGGTAGTGTAGGTGATATATTGGAGGTGACCCTAGTTTGAGGAGGCTTCTGCGTAACAGGTAACATGAGTAGTCACATTCAAATAATACATGTCTGATGTTCTCTTCCTTGTCTCCCCCACAGAGCATGCAATTGCTGCATGTGTCTATCCCACATCGCCGCAGGTAATCTTTAGTGAGCAATTTTTCGTTGAATGCCTGTAATAAAGATAAAGACATTTTCAGGATATGGCTGCTATACCAAACCAGTGTATGCAAAGGGAAGCTTGTACCTCGCCTTCTAGCGCCCTCCCAAGCGTCTCGGAAATGAAACTCGGTTCCAAGAATCCACGACCAGGAATCTGCGCATTGCTTTAACTCAATGTGCTGTAACAATGGCCGAATGAAGTTGATCTCAGGTACATCAGCCCAAGCCGCCCCTCCCCAATATTCATTCACCCGTTTAGAACTAGAGCCAGATGGGATTTCATAAATATCTTTGCGCGGACCACACCGTAACCAATTATCATGCCAAAATAACGTGGTTTTGCCATCTCTCACATTCATTTTGATGAGTTTTTGGGAGATGTTTCTGCAATGGAGCAGGAACATCCATTCCCGAATCAGAAAGCTTCCCCGAGGCCACATAGAATTTGTCCCACTCCCTATAATTGCTTCTCATATGTTCTGCCCATAGCCCTTCGGTGGATAATAACCGCCAAGTCATCTTGACTCCCGCCGCCAAGTTCAGATCAGATAGTAGCCTAAGGCCGACCCCTCCCTCTTCTTTGGGCATGCATACGCCACTCCAAGACCAGATACGAGTGAAGCCCCAGATAAATCTCCTGCACGCTGACGATATAGTGCGAATGATAGCATGAGGGATGCGGAGAGCTTGCGTCCAGAAGGACACCATGCCATAAATAATGGGCCTCACGAGCTCAATTCGGCCTGAAATAGAAAGGCTAGAAGAAGGCCAGCCCATCAGTCTTTTTTTGCACTTGTCAATTAATTTTTTGTACATGTTTTGATCCCCAGAAAATCTGCCAAAGCTGAAGGATGTTTGGTCCCCTTACTGAATATGCCAGCACTTTTTTCCCAATTTATTTGAAGCCCCGTGAAGTTGGTAAAATCTTCCAATAAATTCTTTAGCCCCCGCAATGAATGTGGATTTACTTGGTAGAAGACTAGGAGGTCATCTGCAAAAAGGATGTGGGAGATCGAACCTGTGCGTCTCATAGGGTTAATAGTACAAAGAGTAATGGCCCTGTACATAAGTAGCGAGAAGGCTTCCATGATAATAACGAATAGATATGGAGTTAGGGGGTCGCCCTGTCTTAAGCCTCTGTTGCCTTCAAATTTTTCCATCGGGGTGCCATTAACCATAACAGAAAAGGTTGGCGTTGAAATGTATTCCCTTATTGATAAATATGTGGTTAAACCCCAACTGATGCAAGATGTAGTAAATGAATACCCTGTTAACACTGTCAAATGCTTTTCTCAAATCTAATTTAATGCATGCCCTGGCCCCCATGGGATTACTAAAATCCCTTATATGTTCATGAGCTAGAAGAGAACAATCCGATAAAAGTATACCTTTGAGAAAAGCAGATTGATTAGGGGAAATTAGCTCGTGTATCACCTCCTTGAGCCTATTGCAAATCACCTTGCTGATAATCTTATAAAGCACATTGCAGCAGGCAATAGGTCTGTAGTCCCCCAGTCCTGAAGCATTGGTGCCCTTCGGCACTAACGTTAAGAATGTGTGATTTAATTGACGGAGTAATACCCCTGCTCTGAAAAAGGACTAAACAGCATTTGTGACATCATCTTGGATGAGGTTCCAGTTTTGGTGGTAGAAGTAGCCATTGTGACCATCGGGACCTGGTGACTTGTCTGCTCCTATTTGAAAGGTTGCATTTTTGATTTCTTCTTTGGATACCCTCCTATCCATCCACCTAGCTGCTTCACCAGTAATCTTACGTTTTGGAACAAGCTTCGGAAAAATCCTCCAATAAACTGTTTGATTGTATAGATCTTTATAGAACCTAGGGGCTTCAATCTTCAGATCCTCAAGAGCCCTATTCAGAGCCCCCTAGCATCAACCAAGTGCCCCAAATTGTTACGCCCTTGTCGTGCTTTCATGGATGTATAAAAAAAATTTGTGTTTCTGTCCCCCAAACACAACCAATTTTGCCGGCTCTTTTGTCGATACATTTCCTCCTCCATCCCCAATAATCTAGCCAATTCATTGGATAACAACTGCTCTTTGTATTGCTGGGCTATATTAGTATGTAGGTCCGGCTTCTCTCTAACAACCTGAAGTAGCTTGCAACATGATGCAATAGTATTATCGACAGCTTGTTACCGCGCCCAGGTGCGTAATTCAGGTTTGAGAAGTCTAAGTTTCTGAACCATGAGGTACATGGGGGAACCAGCAATACATTGGTTCCAATTAGCTTCCATGTGCTCTTTATAACCTGCCCATCTCGTCCAGTGATTAAAAAATTTAAATGGCTTTGGGTTTGAAGATACCTGAGAGTGCAAATTTATCACCTTAGGGGAGTGATCACTGGTATGGGGGTCGAGATATTTAACAAACGACTCTGTAAGCTTGTTAATCCAGTCGTTATTGCAGAAAACTCGATCAAGTTGGGCTACGATGCGTCCCTTACCTATTCTTTTGTTGTACCAGCTCATGCGTAGTCCCGTACTCTTCAGCTCTTGAAGGGAAAAATCGTTAACGCAATTGTTGAAGTCTTCAACCATGATTTCCTCAAGCTTACAACCCCCTATTTTATCATTTGCGTAAAGGACACCGTTGAAATCACCTCCAACTAACCAAGCCTCACCCCGTAAATCTGTTGATTCTCGCTTTAGTTGTTGCCATAGCCACCTTCGCTCAGAGCTAGTATTCTGTGCATAAATTGCCGTAAATATCATTGAGAACACCCCCGCATTCTTGAACCACACCGTAATGTGTTGCAGGGAAAAGTACTCAGCCTCAGCCTGCCAAACAAGGGGGTCAAATCCCATCAAGATCCTACCACCTCGTTGTGTAGCAAAATTATCTATCCTCTTCCAATGAATGGGAATGCACGTTTTATTATTGTTTATACCAGACTTCAGCTTAGTTTCCAGGAGAACCACCACAGTAGGCTTGAACAACTTGATTCTGTCTTTTAGATCTCTACACCTCACGCATTGTTGAGGCCCCGCATATTTCGGATGAAGACCATCATTGACGGGAGTTATTTTGTTGTCGTGCCGGACTACCATCTTTGAGTCGAGCACTTTTATGAACATTCACAGCTACAAGGGGTTGGGAAGATGGTTGTTTTTGAGTGGGTAATGGTATGTTGCCTAAAACTTCTTGCTCAGCATCCCATTCAGGATTTTCATATGAGAGTTTATCTGGCCTTCTGTCGATCTCTAAATCCAACGTCTCATCTAATAAAGACGGCTTGGCCATTGCCCTTGTGGGTACTTCAGAGATCAATTTTGCATTCGAAACTCTGGATATATCAGTTTTGCGCCCCCCACTTGGTTTATAATCCCCCCTTGAGACAGCGCCTCATCTTGCTCATGCTCCGATAACTGGACTCCCCTCCTTGATCTTGATTTTCCCGGTAGTGGATGGTAGAGTTGGTCTGTTTCCTTATTGTGTGCTCTCCGCCAGCTCGGTATTAAATCTGCCTATATCCCCAACTATCTCCTCTACATTTGTTGCTGCATGTTTAAAGCTAGCTGATGATTGTTCCTCTTGTTGGTCAATGCATTGCCGATTCCCAGGAGGTAGAATTTTGATTGCTATTGCTTCCTTCTGTTAAGCATGAACTGAGTGTTCTCCATGTTGTTCACTGCTCTGCCTATTCTCAGTATCCGAATCAGTCTTTACATTTGCTTCCTCTTGTTGAATATGTGCTGAATGTGTCTCCTTGTCTTCATTTTGGATTGAAGAGAGCTTCAGAAGATCTGGACATTTAGCATCTGCATGTCCAAAGTAGACACAGTGACTACAACGTGGGGTTCACCCTCAAACTTTGTATCAATACTGATAATTTCTCCATCATCCAGCTCAACCTCAACAGATTTTGGAAGTGGCTTCTTAGCATCAACCTCCACTAAACATCTCGCATATGATAATCTCTCCAACTTCGTCGTTGCTTGGTCCAAGCAAGAGGGGTGCCCATCACTGATACTACTACGTTCAGTATGTCTAGAGTCCACATGCTAAGTGGAAGCCCATGCAATTGGACCCAGACTGGTACTGATGATAGGATGTCACTATCATGTCTTAGAGTTGGGCTCCAACGTTGTAGTATTGTCTCTCTTCCATCGAAGATCCATGGTCCCCCGTACAAAATATGTTCACATTCCTCACCACATTCGAATCAAAAATAGAAAAACCCATTATCACGACCATATATGTGAACACCTTTCTTAGGCTTCCACAACCTTTCCATCCACGCTCTCAATTGCACATAATATGGAACATCTCCCAAAACATAACCAACCAAGGCGTTCTTCCATATCTCAGCACCATTTGCCAACAATGAGCCTAGAACTCGGTCAATGGGGGAACCATCATCCTTGATGTTGGGAGGAATGAACGACATCGTCATGGAGTCCTCATAGGTTCTCCTATTTACACAAACATCAGACCAAGAGAGTTTCGTACCTGAAGTGTTGATTTTAATTAAGACTTTTGGCCTAATAGGCATTCTGTCAAACATCTCCCCTGCATTGTTTGCTTTACCATCTCCATGCGTTGATTGCTTGAATGCGTTGCCGCCTTGTGTTGTGCGATAATCGGACCCTTTTCCTGATCTCCCGTTTCTAGATCTACCCAAATTGCTATGGACTCTGCCCGACCTGCAAACATTGCCTTCCCCCAGTTTTGTGCTCCCTTTTCGCGCAACCTGCTTCCAACCGCCCTCATCGTTTGAAGCTTCCAAGCCCTTGTTTGTAGCCCTCTCTCGTTCCCCACTGCCACTACCATTAGCAAGTCCTTGGCCAGAATCTGCACCCTCCCTGATCCTTTCGCGAGAATGGGATTTGTAACCAGCTGCTGCCTTGGGTATCCAATCTCTATGATCGCCAGTCGTCTTATGAACCTCACCTGAGTTGAAGCCCGTCGCCTTACGACCCTCGCCTGAACTGGAGTCCGCCGACGCTTTAAAGCCCGGATCACCAGTATCGCCGATCGCCTCTCCTAGAAACCCGCACATCGCCACTTTTTTTGAAGAGATTGTGTGTGTTTATATATGTGTGTGTATATATATATCTGTGTGTATCTATGTATATATATATATATATATATATATATATATATATATATATATATATATATATATATATATATATATATATATATATATATATACTAGTCATAACCCGTGCCCGCGGACACGGTTCGTTCAAGATGTTCCCCGAAAAATTATTTTCACCGCCACAATTTAACAGAACAATAAATTAGCGTAAAAATATTTAGCGGTACGGACACCTTTGGCACGGAACAACAAATTCAGCGTCGAACAACAAATTTGGCGTCACGCCTTCGGCGGAGAATAACAAATGAGCGTAAAAAAATCGGCGCGTGCGCCTCCTGCGCAGGCGCCTTTGGCGCGGGCGTGGAACAACAAAACTCAACAACAACAAACAGCTACATCTTTCCCAATGCACTTGTAATTTCAAAGTTTAGGTTCCCAAGGCACTTTCCCCCCCAAATTTAATCTCCACAATATTTCCCAAGGCACTTCTAGTTTCAAAGTTTAGGTTCCCAAGGCACTTTCCCCCCAAATTTAATCTCTACAATCTTTCCCAAGACACTTCTAATTTCAAAGTTTTGGTTTCCAAGACACTTTTCCCATCAAAATTTAAGTTTTTCTACGAAAATTTTCACAAAATCCAATCTCAACCATTGATTTTCCAAGATCAAATCCCAGCCACTTTTTATCTTGTCCTAGTCAGCCCTAGAATTCAAAAAACGTTGTCAAATGTATAATAGATATATATTTATCTGTGTGTATCTTTGTGTGTGTGTGTGTGTGTGTGTGTGTGTGTGTGTGTGTGTGTGTGTGTAGTAATGCTATTGTGAGAAGGTGAGAAGAGATTCTTAAAGTGAGAAGGACCAATCGGTAACACCAATCAACGATCGGTACCGTTCATCTTGAAGAACATGTTACTAGATCTATACCCTAAAATAATTAGAGATTATAAACCCCAAAATCCTATGGATCAACCTGTTCCAACTTCGTTACATTTGTAGGCAGCTTGTAAGTCGTCCATCTTGTTAACACTTGATGGATTTGATAGAACATTTTTTTGAATGTTTGTCCTATGTGGATGTTTCAGAGTGTTTTCTCACTACAAAGCGTTGACCGTGGAGAACCCGGTCAACGTGGTCAAGGGGCCCGCTTGGGTCCCTCGGGGGCTTCGAATCGGTGCAGATGGGGCGAGGGGAAGCCTCGGCCCTGGTTGAGACGCTCGGCCTCGGACAGTCGAGCACGGCCTCGGAGGTAGGATGACGAGGGGTAGCCTCAGTCATCCAGCTAGATGCGTGTTCGGCGAAGGGCGAGGGGAAGCCTCGGCCCGGGTCGAGACGCTCGGCCTCGGTGGGTTGCGCTCGGCCTCGGCGGTCGGACGACGAGGGGAAGCCTCAATCGTCCAGCTGGTTGCGTGGTCGACGAAGGGCGGAGGGGAAGCCTCGGCCCGTTGATTGGGTATCCTCCTGTGAAGACGAGAACACTCGTCAGGGGGGGGCCGGACCTTGGTTCCGGCCAAAACCCCTCCGATGCCTAAGTCAGACAGAGATCTGAAAGAGGAGGCCCGGCGGAGACGGTTCGACTCGTGAGGAGATCGGAACGGCGTCTCACGGCGCGAGCGGGGGAGGAAGGAAATGATATGGGGGAACTAGGTCGTTGATGGAGTACCTTAGGTTCTAGATACCTGAGATGCGGTCCCTCGTCCTGTTGTCCTCCTAGCCCCTTTATAGACCTCCGCCGTGATTGCCCCCGACCCACGTTGCTCGTCCGCCCCCAATCGTGCCCCCTCAATCCGCCCCCAGCCGCCACTCCCTGCGCCATGCCAGCCTCCCCCCATAACTGCCATTAAGTGGTCGTGGGATCGAGGGAGCGGTTATCGCAGGAGTGGGTGAGTGACCCGTATGTTACCGGGGCCGGGTCGGATCTACATTCGGGGGAGTCCCCGATAGGGCCTTATCGAGTGGGCCTGAGTGCTCAGATGGGCTCTTGACCGGGGGTCGGGTTTTCGGGCTCGTGTCTTTCGGGCCTCGGCCAAATAGGCGTAACAATTGCCCCCATCGGTCGGGTCGATCGGCCTCGGCCGGTTCGGCTCGGCCGGTTCGGCTCGGCCGATGTGACTTCCGCCGACTTTGACAGGCTCGCCAATCGATGTCGACTCATTTATTGGTCGTCATCATGAGTTGGTCCGTCCGATACTTTTAAGGCGCGGGCTCCGAAGCGCTGTCGGTCTTCTGATGCTGCCACGTGTAGCTGCAAGCTTATCCCCATCGCTCGTGGGGTCGTCTTAAGTCGAGAAGCCGAGGGGTTCGTGAGCAGCCCTTGGTGGGGTCGACCGGCCTTGGCTTGCTCGGCTCGGCCGCTGTGCCTCCTGGGATTCCGAGTGGCGCTTTAATCGAGGCGTGGTCATAAATGTAGGTCATGATGAGGCGGATCGATTGGATTTCCCCTGGCGCCGATTTCAAAACGCCGCCGGTTCTTCGAGTCCTGCCACGCATTATTGTCAGGCGCTTCGAATTCGTCCCTGCGTCCGATATATAAGATCCCCAGCTGCGTTGATCTCCTCTCCTTTCTTGCTCTTCCCATTGCTCTAGGCTTTCTACAACTCGGAGTCTCCCGTCGCCTTCGCTTCTTCGCCTCCTTCAAACTAGCTAAAAGGTAATTTCTTTCTCGCTCTCGTATTATGGCTGCTCTTAGGATAGGCGGTTCTGGCCGAGGGGCGAGGGATTCTCCAGAGTCCAGGCGGGGCAGGCCCCGGCCAGTGGGATCAGGTTCCTCTTCCGGGAGTCGTCCCCTCCAAGATAAGGGGAAGGGGAAGCTATTCCCAGACTACGCCTGCGATGACGTGGCGTCGGCTGCCGTGCGTCTTAACGTGCCCCCGATCATCCTCCGTACGCCGTCGAGGACCGTTCCTTCGGTGGTCTCGGAGATCCGGGAAAGGTATCTCTGCTTCCCGTACGATGTCCGAGTTCCATTCGTCGACGAGCGGATTTGCCTTCCGAGGAGCAATGAAGTCGGTGTCTACGTCGAAATGTTTCACCTGGGTCTTCGTTTCCCGCTCAATCCCTTCCTTATCCAGGTCATGGAGTATCTCATGGTGCCGCTTTGTCAGTTTACCCCTTGCTCGATTGCGGTACTGACGGGCTTCGTAACACTTTGCTGCACCCACGGTCTGGAGCCGTCTCTCCCCCTTCTCTTCCACTTTTACCAGGTCCAGACGGTCGAGCCGGGGTCATGGCTGCACCTCCGAGCCCGTTCGAGGAGGGAATGTCTGATCGGGCTACCCCGCTGGTCGGGGGATTGGAGCTCGGATTATGTCTTTGTGGTCTTCTTGGGTGATGCCCAGATTCTGACAAGCTGGGGCGCGTCCGTCCAGCTTCGCCTGCCGTTAGCCCTTTCTGACGCTGATCAGGCAGCCGCCGCGTTGCTGTCGGCTCTTCCTTTGGAATCAAAATCCATCTGGTCTTTGTTGGACGACCTACTCCTGAAGGCCGTCTTGTGGTCTCCGGGTAGGTCGCTTTTTCATCCTCGGATCGCCCTATGACTCATCCTGATTTCGGTCTCCTTTGCAGGGATGGCAGGCCGCGAGTTCGTCCGTGACGTCGATGAGCTGATCCGTCGTGGAGCCGATCGGAGCCGAGGTAGTACCTCTGGAAAGGCGCCTCGGAGGACCGTTGAGGAGGAAGTGCGCCGAGCCGAGCCTTCCGTGGGTAAGGTGGTGGCCGCGCCCCCCGCCTCTTCTTCTGGCGATCCCCTTCCCGGGGGTGAGGATGGTACGAGGCGGAAGCGTTCCCCTCCGGTGCCTTCGGAGCCCCACGGAGGAAAGAAGAGGAGGGAGGACGTGGATCCCTCCAGTCCGGCAGGTTCCGCGCTTCCCGTGGCGACTGCCGGGGATCCTTCGGTAGCTTTGTCAGCCACCCCCCTCGCAGCGTCTTCGCCCGTATCACCGGGGGTCGGGGCCTTGTTGGCGAGCGACTTGGCTTCGATCGTCGTCCCTAGGAGTTCGATGTTTGTTGACCGAGCCCTGGCCCAGCAGGTTGCCGAGGTCTCCGTCCCTCCCCGGGACCGCAGCCTCCTCAAGAAGATCCCGGCCGACAAGATGTCGGATTCCTTGGTCTGGATCCTTCAACAGGTTCGGTTATCTTGCTATCCTCTTTTTCTCTTTATCCTCTTCTTAGCCCATGTCTCGTCTTTTCAGGGTTCAGCGCTCGCTGTGGAGTTGCAGTGTCGAGCCGTCCGCTTGAGGGAGCTGGAGGAGTCCTCCATGAGGGCTCAGGAGCGGGCCGGGGCGGCTGAGGTGGCAATGACGGAGGCCCAGATGGAGTCTCAGCGTCTCAACCTCCGTGTGGCCGAGTTGGAAGGACGAGTGGGTGACCTCCAAGGAAAGCTGGAGGATGCTCATCAGTCGGCTGAGGAAGCGACGGAGTCGTTCCGCCTGGAGAGGGAGGAGCTTCAGAGGGAACTGTCGGATCGGCGCCAGGTGATGCGGCTTGCAGAGGAGGTGGAGAAGGGCGTCGTCGAGACCCTGGGGAAGAGGATCTTCGAGGTTCTCAGGGAGGCCTTCTGTAAGTATGAAGACCTCATCGCCCCTCGGATCGTCGAAGTCGTCCAGTCTTCCTTCCGGGAATGTGCGGAGCGTGTTCGGCAAGCCCCTCCGCCGGTTGATCCCCCTCGCTCTGAGCAGGGCGAAGTGCCCGAGGATGTGTCCTCCCGAGCTCGGGCTCCCTAAGCCGTCCCTCCCAGCCTTATCCTCAAATTTTTAAGCATCCGCTTCGCTTTGGGCCAGTCTACTTGAAATGGATCCCTGGCCCCCGCTATCTCCTTCGGCTTCGTTATCGGCTCCGTGGCTAATAATTACTGGTTGCATGGCTGCTAGCTTGGGCTAACTACTTTGGGTCTTTTGTCAACCAATTTTGCTCTGTCGGTGTCGATCTAGCTTCTGTAGGTGAAGAACTCTGTCATTCGTCGTGAGTGGATTATTTGTAGAGTGTTTCCTTCGCCTTGATTCCCTGTAAATAAGACACGTTTTTGTACCCTGGTTATCTATTATAAACGAAATTGACTTACTCGGACTTCTCGTGTATTTTGCGTTGCTGCCTCGTTCTTGGCCTAGGATTGGATGACGTTCGCGTCGGCTGGGGGAATTGCCCCCAGACTTATGAGCGCAGGAGTCGGTCGGCGAGGGCAAAGCTCCTCGGATTAGGACCGGTCGACGTCCGTGCCTGCTGGGGGAACTGCCCCAGACTTATGAGCGCAGGAGTCGGTCCGCGAGGGCAAAGCTCCTCGGCTTAGGACCGGTCGGCGTCCGTGTCTGCTGGGGGAACTGCCCCAGACTTATGAGCGCAGGAGTCGGTCTGCGAGGGTAAAGTTCCTCGACTTAGAACCGGTCGTCGTTCGCGCTGGTTAGGGGAATTGCCCCCAGACTTATGAGCGCAGGAGTCGGTCTGCGAGGGCAAAGTCCCTCGACTTAGAACCGGTCGGCGTTCGCGCTGGCTGGGGGGATTGCCCCCAGACTTATGAGCGCAGGAGTCGGTCGGCGAGGGCGAGGCTCCTCGGCTTAGGACCGGTCGGCGTCCGTGCCTGCTGGGGGAACTGCCCCCGGGCTTACGAGCGCGGGATTCGGTCGGCGAGGGCAAAGCTCCTCGGCTTAGGACCGGTCGGCGTCCGCGCTGGCTGGGAGAATTGCCCTCAGGCTTCTAAGCGTAGGAGTCGGTCGGCGAGGGCAAAGCTCCTCGACTTAGGACCGGTCGGTGTCCGTGCCTGCTGGGGGAATTGCCCCCAGACTTATGAGCGCTGGGGTCGGTCGGCGAGGGCAAAGCTCTTCTTCCTCCTCCAGTGAGGCGGCGGTCCCCATTCTTTTGTGCTATTGGTGACATGTCAACTCCGTCGGGGATTTAAGAAAAGACAAAAAGGGAATGCATTTGTACTCTCAAGAGTCCTGTCAGACCAGTACATTTGGAGGAAAAGGAAAAAAGGAAATGAAGCTAGACAGAGGGATGTAAACCTAGATAACTCCCTCTTACTAGGCTGCAACCTGGGGAGAGACATCTCCCGCTCACTCTATGATGCAGAGGGGACCTTGGACGGTGTTGATATTCTTCCCCTTGTCTGGCTGCGTGAAGGTCCCTTCTCCGTGGGCCGGCTCGTCGGCCTGGTTCCTGGCGTGCCCCCGGCTCATCAGCTTCTCAATGTCCTTCTTCAAATGCCAGCAGTCTTCAGTGTCATGGCCATCGTCCTTATGGTACTTGCAGTACTTCTCCCTGTTCTTCCCACCTCTTTTAGCATTCGGTGGGGGCGATCAGCTCGTTCTTCCTTCTGTACTTGGGCGAGGACGGCGTCTGGGGTGGTGTCCCTCGCGCTTTCTCCCCGCTGTCTGTTCCTCGGCCTCTTCTCGGTCCAGTACCCTTCGGGGCTGACTCGTCCGCCGTCGCCGCGCTTGGTCCCTCGAGTGGCTTTTCCTGCATCCTCGGCCAAGGCCTCCTCGGTCAGCATGAAGCGTTCAGCCCTCGCCATGATCCCGGGGAGGTCCTTCGGGGGATCGTTGTGTAGGGACTTCTTGAGGCCTCTGTGGCGAAGCCCTTTCTTAAGGGCCGTCTGGACCACCAGGTCAGGAGGGTTGTTCACGTTCAGCCTTTCCGCATTGAAGCGGCGCATGAACTGTCGGAGCGGCTCGGCCGGGCCTTGCACTATGTTGAACAGATGTTCAGCACCAGGCTTGATCTGCCTCCCCGGCATGAACTGTTTACAGAACAACTGGGTGAGTTCCTCGAAGCTGTCGATGGAGCGGCCGGGCAGGCTGTGGTACCAGGTCCTCGCCGCTCCCCTGAGAGTAGAATAGAAGCCCCGGCAAAGCAGGTCATCGTCAGCTCCCTGGAAGGACATGTCCCCCTCGTAGTCCATTACGTGGTGTCCCGGGTCCCCTATCCCGTCGTACTTCCCCAACGCCGGGATCCTGAATCGAGATGGGACCCGTGCGTCGGTTATTCTCCGTGATAGGGGGCACCGGTCTCCGTGGATGCCTCCGGGGATTCGATAGTCGCCTGCCTCTGGCTCGTTCGGTGGCGGAGGGTGCACAGGCGCCGGCGGGGCTGGCTCCACGGCCCTCGCCACACTGGGGGTCGGGCTGACCCGACGCTCCCGGCTCCTCCGGCGGGAGCTCCTGCTCCGCCGTGATCGGTCTCTCGAGTGGTGTCGTTCGCTTCTCCTGCGGCGGGACGACCGTGACCGACGAGATGATACAGTCATCGACTCGCCCTCCGTCCCTTCGGTTTCTCTTCGGCTCCTTTCACGATGAGGGGAGGAGGCGCGTGATCTCGCCTGACGGGAGTCGGACAGCGTGAACCGACGATCCGCGTTCGGCTTTTTGGTCCCGTGGTCGTCGACCACGGCAGACCGCAAGAGTGGGGGACCCCCCGCCCATCGATGGCCATCGCCCAACGTGCCTCCGTTGGATGGTGCAGGGCCGACGAGCTGCTGTACCGTCGCGACCAACATCTGGAGGCTCGCGTTGGTCTCCTGAGCTAGGGCACGGAGCTGTCCCTGTGTGGCCAGTCCTGAGCCGCCAGTTTCTTCGGTTGAGGGGTCAGGGTGATCGTCGACGGGCGCATCTCCGAGGTTGTCGTTGGATGCGGCGTTCATCTCCTCTGGGATGGGGGCATGCGCTTCCTTCCGTTGCTGGCTCGTGCCATTGCTGGTGTGGTTTGCTTCTTCGTGGGACGGTTTTCGTTTCCCACAGACGGTGCCAGATGTTTCAGAGTGTTTTCTCACTACAAAGCGTTGACAGTGGAGAACCCGGTCAACGTGGTCAAGGGGCCCGCTTGGGTCCCTCGGGGGCTTCGAATCGGTGCAGATGGGGCGAGGGGAAGCCTCGGCCCTGGTTGAGACGCTCGGCCTCGGACAGTCGAGCACGGCCTCGGAGGTAGGACGACGAGGGGTAGCCTCAGTCGTCCAGCTAGATGCATGTTCGGCGAAGGGCGAGGGGAAGCCTCGGCCCGGGTCGAGACGCTCGGCCTCGGTGGGTTGCGCTCGGCCTCGGCGGTCGAACGACGAGGGGAAGCCTCAATCGTCCAGCTGGTTGCGTGGTCGGCGAAGGGCGGAGGGGAAGCCTCGGCCCGTTGATTGGGTATCCTCCTGTGAAGATGAGAACACTCGTCAAGGGGGGCCGGACCTTGGTTCCGGCCAAAACCCCTCCGATGCCTAAGTCAGACAGAGATCTGAAAGAGGAGGCCCGGTGGAGACTGTTCGACTCGTGAGGAGATCGGAACGGCGTCTCACGGCGCGAGCGGGGGAGGAAGGAAATGATATGGGGGAACTAGGTCGTTGATGGAGTACCTTAGGTTCTAGATACCTGAGATGCGGTCCCTCGTCCTGTTGTCCTCCTAGCCCCTTTATAGACCTCCGTCGTGATTGCCCCCGACCCACGTTGCTCGTCAGCCCCCAATCGTGCCCCCTCAATCCGCCCCCTGCCGCCGCTCCCTGCGCCATGCCAGCCTCCCCCCATAACTGCCATTAAGTGGTCGTGGGATCGAGGGAGCGGTTATCGCAGGAGTGGGTGAGTGACCCGTATGTTACCGGGGCCGGGTCGGATCTACATTCGGGGGAGTCCCCGATAGGGCCTTATCGAGTGGGCCTGAGTGCTCAGATGGGATCTTGACCGGGGGTCGGGTTTTCGGGCTCGTGTCTTTCGGGCCTTGGCCAAATAGGCGTAACAGTGGACAAGCAAAAGATGACTAGGACAAACAAAAAGTGATGACTAGGATAAGTTTGGGGAGGAAATTTGTGGGGGGGATGTTTAAAAATTGAAATTTGGGTTGAAAATTGAAAACAAGACTTTTGGAGGAGGAATACTCAGCTAGCCAAATTTGAAATTGGAAATTTGTATTTGAAAATTGAATCTCTCTCTATCCCTCTCTCCGGCCTCGTACCCCCAAAATCACATTGCTGACCGCAAGAACATGCGAAGCACGAGGAAGTCGATCCCTGAGCTCTCGCGGACATTGAATGTCGTCATGGGCTGATGCTTGCTGCCATGATTCAAAACACAGTTGGATTTCAAAAGACCCTCATTAACTTCAAATGTTGGGCTGATGCTCGAGGAATTGGGAAGCAAGAGATCTCCATCGCGAGCTGGAGGAATTGAGAAGTGCATGGCTTAGCGTCAGCTGCTGGCATCGTTGATGGCCGTATGTTGGGCATCCCTCATCAAGATCTCACCCTTCTGCTCGAACATGCAAGAGTGGTGTGTCCTTCATGCCGATTGGTCTCTTAATATTTTTTATTGAGTTTAATCTAAAAGAATCCTAATTTAAGCCAAATGTCATCTTTTCTTATTCATTCTGTTAGAGATTATATGCGTAGATCAATAATCACAGATTAGAGGAGGTATTTTAAAATTATTCCTCCAAAGATTTGGGTTTTCAGCCTATACAGTTAGGGTTTTTGTTTTGAACTTTGACTATTTGATGGTTCCAGCTGACGAATTTAGAGCATGGGATCCCTCTCCATGGCCAATCAATTTACTGACAGTATGTAACTTTCCTCTCGTTACTTAGATCTCATCAATTTCATGTTCTGATGTTTGTTTTTGTATGTGCTGTAAATTTCTGTTCTTTGTATGGTTTGATGTTTAGATTCCAGGGTTTATGATTTTTGTAACTTTTGACAAATTTCTGAAGGGCCTGGCAAAAACACGGGCTTGAAATTTTGCTGTTTATCAATTATGTTACAGTTTTAAACCTATAGTGGTGTTTTTGCATTGGTGTTTTTGCATATTATTCTACTAATTTCTTATAGTTCTTAACTGGGGCATGTAATCAAGTTAACAATTTTGAGAGTGTAATCAAGTGAAATTGTGCCTGTAATCAAGTTAACATTTTTTGCATCTTGGAATGTTAACAATATGAAAAAAAATGAATGGCTCACATACAATATGTTAATGAAATGAATATTTTGGAAGTTGATGAAATGAAAATTTCACAAACTGTAACATAACAATATGAAAGACTTTTTTCAAAAAAATTACATTCCAACGATTTTTTTCAGTCTCGTGAAATTGTTCATGTTAACATTTTTTGAGAGTCTTGGAATGTTCAAAAACTTACATCCTTATCCTGTTAACTTTGAAAATCACCAACATTTACTCTCATAAAAATTGTGCGTGTAATCAAGTGAAATTTTCAGTTCATCAACATACAAAACTTTGTTATGTTATTGTTATGTTATTGGAATGTAATTTTTAGTTGATTATTCTCATTCCTGTAACATACAGAATTTTCATTTCATCAACATACAACATTCAAGTGAAATTGTGCCTGTTAAAATGAGAACTTACATCACTGTAACATAATAATCTGAAAGGCTTTTTTCCATAAAGAGCATTCTGACTTGGATGTGTTAAAAATTTGGGGGGGAATAATTTGGAGTGAAAGGTTCTTGGGGGGAAATTTTTGAATCCCATTTTTCTTCTATTGAATGAGAGATGTAGTGGCTTTCAAATCATGGGTGATCGCATCATCACATGTTAGAGCTTGACGTGCAAAAGCTGAAGCGGTAAGGGCTTCTAACATCAACACCATTCTCAGCCAAACCGTGAGAGCTTCTAACCTCAACCTCATCTGAAAAAATTGGTGAAAGCTTCTAACCTCTCTGATTTTTGATGTTTTTCAGTTTCTTTGTTGTTTGTTCATTGTTGATTGAATCAACAACTTCTATTTGCAGGAAATTTGGCATCCCAAAGCTCTGATTTCTTCTTTAACCCAAGGTTTAGCCCCTACCCGTTTTTTATTTTTGATTTTTATTTTTGTTTTTGATTTAATTTTTGGTTATTAATCCCAATTTCATCATTCTTTTGATTGGTTTTTATTAATGATAGGCTGCTTTGTGTCCTTTCTTTTCAATTTTTGTTGATCTGGAACTACAATTTTGGTATCACATTAAAGATTATTAGAAAATTTGAGATTTTACTCCGAGAAAAATAACATTGTTTAAATGGTACGATTTTGTTAAAAGTTGTGTTGTTAATTTTTGTTTTCCTGGAACATGCATTATTTCCTCAACCTCATACCTCATATAGGATGTTCTCATATATTTAACAAACTGAGATGTTTTCTTTGATGTAGTAGCTATTTGAACATCCAAACTAAAAAAATTAAGTAGCCGTGGTACACAAAAATCCTGTCATATAAAGTTATTAGCAACTTTATATGAAACCTGTAACGGGTTGAATAAAATGTTAATTAACATCTGAAAATATGTATTTGTAGCTTGCATAGAACCTGTATTTCATAGAACCTGTTAATTCAAGCATTTCATAGAACCTGTGAGTTCATAGAACCTCAATTAGCATATTCAGATGATAATTGAAATACAGGTTATTTCATATAAGCTCAAAAATGTATTTCATAGAACATGCATTTCATAAAGCAAGAGATATCTCTTGCTCTCATATTTCATAGAACATCCATTTGCCTTTGCATAGAACCTCAAAAATATCTCTTGCTCTCATATTTCATATAACCTCAATTAGCCTTTTCATATAACCTCAAAAATATCTCTTGCTCTCATATTTCATAGAACCTCGATTAGCATTTTCATTGAACCTCAAAACTGCTAATTGAAATACAGGTTTTCTGATGTTAATTAACAGGTTTTCAGATGAAATACAGGCTCAAATGAAACAATGCATTATCTGATAACCTGTTAATTCATGCATTTTTTTCTTATAATGTTAATTGAGGTTCTGCTCTTTGTAGCTTGCATAGAACCTGTATTTCACATAATCGTTGAATCATTGGATTTTTTTCTGTTTTTTCAGGTGTTGTTTTTTATTTGGACTAAAGCTCGCTGTTTTTGAACCTGTATATCATATAAACATTACCAAAATGAACCTGTCGTGTCCACCGCGAAATGAAAGGAATGAAGCATTGAATATTTCCTTTATAAATGCATCACTAATTGCATAGGCTATACATTTAAATTGCACTTAAATTTATACATTTAAATTTATACATTTAAATTTCATAGGTTATACATTTAAATTGCACTTCTGCTTTCCTCACCATTTAGTAATTAAGTCCTTCATGTTTTGCAAGATGTGAATCTCAGCATTAATACATGTTCGCCAATCTTGCAGATTTACTATGTGCAGATTTTTAATCGTTTTTGTTAATCTTTTACAGATTTTGGTAATTGGATATGCTCATTTCTTGCAGATGCATATGGAGATGCTTATTTGCAGATTTTAATGAATTTTGGTAATTGGAGATTGGAGATGCTCATTTCTTGCAAATTTTGGAGATGCTCATTTCTTGCAAGCTATCGGGGAAAATACCAGCTGCATTGGGCAGATGTATTGGCTTAGATAGTGTAATGGCCCAAAGTGCCATGTACGTATGACCTACATGTTTGTATGCTTTATAGTGTGTATTTACTTGAACGTATGTATGTAGTGTGTATATCATATCTCTGTTGTCTGTCTACTTGTATGTTTCGTCGGATGACTTAAGTGATACATTGTGTCACATTGGTGATTGGTAGTCTCTATTGGTTGCCTACTTGGATGGATTATTGCGTGTATTGTTATTAAGAGTGTATCCTTATCATTATTCTTAAGTGTATTCTTATTATTATTCGTATCATTGTTAGAATTATGATTATGCCTATCCTTATTTGATTATGATGAGGTGAGTATGTTGGTGTAGGGGTGTGTCTTAGTATTGGGTGTGTGCTTAGTATTGGGTAGTTAGTAGAGAAGTGGAGTTGTGTGTTAAGAGAAGTGGGTGTGTATGGAAGAAGTAGGGAATGGCATGCACTTGTAATTAGAATACATAGTTGGAGGGCTTTTATGGAGTGGATTTATGCACAACCTTACTTAGTCTAAGAGGTAGAAGTGCATAAAGAAAGAATAGCCTAAAACTCTCTAAACTCTTCCACAAGCTTCTACAACTCTCTCATTCTTTCTCCAAGCTACTCTTCATCATTTCCCTTCCCTCCTCACTCATTCCACCAGGCCCTAGGATGAATTTCTCCCATGGGTAAAAAAAGAAGGGAAAAAGAAAAGAAAAGGAAAGAAAGAGAGAAAGGCGAGAGGAAGAGGAAGAGGAGGAAGGAGAAGGAAGGAGGAGAAGGAGAAGAGAAGTCCTTTCATCTTGAATTGAGGTAGGAATCCAATTTCCCCTAGTATGTTATTTGGTTGTCATTTGTAGAATTGGTACATGTTTAATTTTGAGCTTAATACATGATTAATTTCATGAAACACTTTTGTTCTTGATGCTGAAAATTTTATCTTGAAAAGCTCAAACTTTGTCTAAGTTCTGGGGTTAATTGGCTATTAGGAATGCTTTGAAAATTTTATATGTTTTGTATCTCGTAGTTATGAACAACTTTCATTTAGATCATTTTCCAAAATTCTACCTGTATGATTTGATAAAAATTCAGATATGCCTACTGGTCTGGTTTCAATCAAAACTAAACACCTCTTACGAAAACGGGTATAACTCTCTGCACACTCTATGGTATTTGTTGTTCTTGGTCTTTTTGGAAAGTCAACAAGTTTATATACAATTTCATCTCAGTATATAATTTTCGAAATTCTGACTGAAATAGGCCCAAAATCAGCAATCAAGACAGACTCTGAAATCTGTTTGGAAAACAGATTTGACGGACTTCACCAAATAATTCACCATAAATCACTTACTTAATATATTTGCCTGAATTTTATCTGTGTATCCAAAGCTATCATACCTATAACTTTCATGTACATTTCATTGTTATGTTCCATACAAAAATATGGAGTAAACGGCTATTCTACCTGACTGTTGTGCAATTTTCAGCAAGCTGAAGTGTTTTCTAGTGTTTCAATCGATGTGTTATGGTTAGTTTTGTTACTATCATCAACGAATGTTGTCATTAGCTAAAAGGAAACTTCATGATGCTATTTGGTAATGATATTATAGTGTGTCAATAACCATGTTAATAATATCCCTCAGGTGTTTGTGGAAATGTTGAGTTAGTCTCATGTTGCTATTTGTTCATATTGCTATTAGTCTCATGTTGCTATTTGTTTGATGCTATTGGTTTCATGCTATTAGATTCATGTTGCAAGTATTTTTTTTATGAAGTTGTGAGTAAGTTTAAGTTATGGAGGATAATTCATGTGGTATGTTAGCCCATGTTAATTTAAACACATGTTATTCCTTGTATTCCATGTTCAAGTCTTGTATGGAAAATGGTTCATGTTGCGAGTTCTCCCAAATGATGTTGTGTTGTGTTATGCTATGGAGAATGGTGGGTGTTTATGGATAATGGCGTTGTGTGGTAATTGGCTAAGTGATGGGGGCAATGGTGCTTATTTCAATGATGCCAAGGGCATGTTGTGATGAAGAAGGGAGATGTGGTTGGGGTTGTCCTCTTATTCATGGAACTTTCGTGTCGTTCATTATGTTGCATGTTCCCTCCTCTAATTTTAGAGCATATTAGCTTATTCGTTCCTTTATGTTCTTTTAACATTGCATGCAATATGTTAGTTTTGTTGTTTCTAATATGTCACTCTTATGTCGTTTTGAAATTGGTAAAAAGAATGCAATTCTAAATGTGGTATGCTATGTTGCCTCACTTAAATGCTAAGGAATGAATGAGTCCTCTTAAATGAGGGTGACACGGGGACTGGGGGACACTACGTTGTAGGATCCTGCCAAAACAGAGTTAGGATCGATAAATGAAGTTGAGACTTACGCTTGCGTACGCGGCACGGTAGTCTACGAACTTCGCCTTCGGATTCGCCACGACGGATCAAGTCTACTCACGAACGAAGTAAGGCTACTAAATCCACAATCTAAATCTCTACTTTAGATTAAGAACTTGGATAAGAGGGAGAGGAAGGATTTCTGCAGAGCTTCGCTAGAATGAAGTTGCATGCATGAATTTCATGCAAAAAGGTGTAAGAAATGGCTTACCCTTGGGTCTTATTTATAGCCCCCAAGGTAGTTATTTTAGGGTAAGTTGTTCCTTTGGGACAACTTAATTAAGGTGTACCATGATACATGGCACATTATAAGCTTAAGTTGTACCATATGCATGGTATAACATAAGCTTAAGATATTCCCCCTTTATTAGCCATATGTCGCATGCACTTATGCATATATAATGCGACTTTCCCACTCATCCAGAGATCCTCTCCGCAAGGGAACAGATTCCCTTTGCACACGACTTCGTGTACGCGACGTTCGAGGTCCGTATTCCCTCGTACATCCCCTACAAGGGTGTACAAACGTCTTCCATATCCAACATCTGCCACTC
The DNA here is from genome assembly GCA_030789695.1 of Scilla litardierei. Classification (NCBI taxonomy): domain Eukaryota; kingdom Viridiplantae; phylum Streptophyta; class Magnoliopsida; order Asparagales; family Asparagaceae; genus Scilla; species Scilla litardierei. Next base: position 134,079,976 of record CM061141.1, on the reverse strand, counting down.
ACACTTGAGGGGATTGTAAGAGAACATCTTTCTCTTAGTTCTTTCATCTATCATACCGAGAAATAGACCGTGCGACCGTCATGCGCGTAGAGTCTGTTGTTGTGCACTTGTTAGAGATACACAACGACCTCGAAGGTGCAAAGTTGAGTAGTTCAACGCATGCTTTACCCTAGATTATTTCTTCACATTTCTTATACTTTATATTCAACAATTGAATCCCATCTGGATTACAATTGGCTGGCCAGCTTTGAATCATTAAAGTCCAAATGCGAATTTGAAATCAATCTTCCTCTTCTTGCGAACCTTCTGATCTTGACTAGACTCGCTTTTCTAACGTGCCCCGCCGAGCCGAATTATCATAGCCCATAAGTAACACGCTAAGATAGCGATCATTTCGTCAAATCTAAAGGAACCAATTGGAGTCCTTGAGGGTAAGAGTTAAGACCCATATGGCCTTTGAGTCTCACATAATAGCAAACACTATTGCTACTAACTCAGTGGTTGAAATGCATACGTGGTATGAACACATATTACAACATCACTCCTTTCCCAGGGAGAGTATGTCTTAATGATGTTGTACGGATGAAAAGATCAGACACCACAGTGACTATCTTTTTGAGTCCCCTTACTACTCGTGAAATATCACGGACTCTCATCCTGCATAAGACAGATAGGAAAAAATCCTATGAGATCTCTTTCAAATATCCTTGTGATACAGATCTCAGATCTTTTGTAAGCATCCATATGATGCAGATCTTTCATTCGACTATCTTGTTTAAGTCATCACTCTAAATCATTCGTCTAATGATTTTGACTTTAAACTAGTCTCATCTATATCTTATCCATCTGATAAGATAAGGCGGTTGCTCATGTGAGAGAGCCAACCTTAATCTTTCCGACATACACACAATTCAGCTGAGATTTCAAAAATGTACAAAAACATTTCTTAAGAAATTCATATGCAATGTTTGAAAAAAGAACTTATTATTTTATTAATTTTTTTGATCATTTACAGACATGGGAATTTACATTGGTACAACTCAGCTCTTACGCAATCCTTGAGATGATAAGTGTTTGTAAAACACATCTCTGGGGATCGCCTTCGTAAGCGGATCTGCTATCATCTCATGCGTAGATATGTACCTTATGTCTACCTTCTTGGTCTTATCATAGTCTTTTGCAAATTTGTAGCGGATATCTATGTGTTTGGTCTTACAATGGAATTTCGGATCTTTGACATAGGCTATAGATGCTTGACTGTCGCTGTGTATAGGTACAGCACCTGAGTCACTTGCATTAATTAGCCTGTCTAAGAACTTCCTAAGCCAAACAGCCTCTTGAACTGCCATGCTAAATGCTACAAACTCGGCTTCCATGGTTGAAAGTGCGATGCAGGATTGTTTCTTGCTACTCCAGGATATTGCACCAGATCCGAGTAGAAAAACATATCCTGAGGTCGATCGTCGCTCATCGAGATCACCCGCCCAATCAGCATCAGTGTAGCCTTCGAGCCTCAAGGCATCTCCTTGATAGCATAAAGCAAAGTCTGCAGTTCCTTTGAGATACCGCATTATCCTCTTAACCGCTTTCCAGTGTACTTGCCCTGGGTTGGATTGGTAACGACTTACCATTCCAACAGCAAAACAGATGTCCGGTCTTGTACACATCATAGCGTACATTAGACTACCAACTGCACTGGAATATGGAACTTTTTCCATAATCTCCTTCTCTTTTTGGTTCTTTGGACATGATTTCAGACATAAATTGTCGCACTTGCTTATTGGAGTATCAATGGACTTGCAATCCTGCATATTAAAACATTCTAGAACCTTCTTTATATAAGTCTCCTGTGAAAGAGAAAGAAGTTTCTTTGAACGGTTCCTTGAAATCTTAACTCCAAGGATATATGCGGCTTCTCCCATGTCTTTCATCTCAAAAACTGATGAAAGCCAAGCCTTGATATCCATCACAAAGCCCTTGTCATTTCCGGCTATTAAAATGTCATCTACATATAGAGACATAATAACATACTTGTTCTTATTCCTCTTGATATATACACAGTTATCTTCATCAAGCATGAAAAATCCATTTGATAAGACAACCTCTTGAAATCGTATATACCATTGCCTCGAGGATTGTTTAAGACCATATATGGATTTAAGAAGTTTACAAACCTTATGTTCGTTTCCTTCTTTTACAAACCCTGTTGGTTGTTCCATATAGATCGCCTCGTCCAATTCTCCATTGAGAAAGGCAGTCTTTACATCCATTTGATGTAATTCAAGGTCTAAGCAAGCTACCATTGCCAGAATCAGACGAATTGAGGTAAAACGAACAACAGGTGAGAAAGTCTCTTCGTAGTCTATCCCTTCCTGTTGCGTAAAACCTTTCGCGACAAGGCGAGCTTTATATCTGTCAATAGAGCCATCAGCCTTATGCTTGATCTTGAGAACCCATTTGTTCCCAATAGCTCTACGTCCTCTGGGTAAGTCAACTAAGTCCCAGACTTGGTTAACTTTCATGGATTCTAATTCCTCTTGCATCGCTTCCATCCATTTGTCTTTAGCAGGGCAAGATACGGCCTGTTTGAAAATAGCAGGCTCGTCATCTTCTTGTAGTAAAGTCATAAAGGTTTGCGGAAATTCATCCTCAAATCTTAGAGGAGCCAACCTTGTACGACTACTACGTCGTATTTGAGATTCTTCAAGTCCTTGTTGACTTGAATTTAGATCAATTCTAATATCACTCCCACTTGGAATGTCGTTAGAATTGCTCCCACTTGGATCATTATTCCCGTATGGAATAGGATAATCGTCATTCGTATAATCCATTGGTGACGGTTGAAACGTATTTTCATTTTCACCAAGAATTCTCCCACTCGAATGAGGTAATCCTTCTTGATCATAAATCTCAAATAGAGATAAGTCCTGACTTATCTCGCCCTGTCTTGGAAACTCGTTTTCCAAGAAAGTGACATCCCTCGACTCAAACTCAATTAGCCCACCATTGTCTTCCTGACTAATAAAAACATAACCTTTGGAGTTTTCTGCGTATCGTATAAAGATACATTTCCTTCCCCTTGACCCAAGTTTGCCATACTTATGGGAGGAAATATGTGCGTAGGATGCACAACCCCAAGGTTTCAAAATGTTTAAGTCAGGAGACCTTTGGTTCCACAACTCATAAGGAGTGGAGCTAACTGATTTCGAGGGTACGCGGTTTAAAATGAAAGTGGCCGTCAATAATGCATCACCCCAAAAGGTGATTGGCAAGTTATCTTGCGCCATCATTGAACGGACCATTTCCATTAAAGTCCTATTTCTCCTTTCTGCAACACCGTTTTGTTGAGGAGTATAAGGCATAGTTACCTGATGTACTATGCCTTTTTCATCACAAAGTTCCTTAAAACTTATTGATTGATATTCACCGCCCCTATCGGTTTGCAAGACCTTAATCTTGTGATCTAATTGATTCTCCACTAAACTCATATAGTTTTTAAAGCAAGCCAAAGCTTCACTTTTGTGGGATATCAAATAGATATGTCCGAATCGGGTGAAATCATCAATAAAAGTGATGAAATAGGACTTTCCGCGTCTTGTCTTGACATTCATCGGACCACATATGTCCGAATGGATAAGCTGTAATGGAACCTCGGCCCTTGTGCCGGTTCCAAACGGCTTGCGACAAGATTTCCCCACAAGGCAATGTTCACAGGTCGACATTTCAACCTTTGAAACATTGGATAGAAGGCCACGTTTGGCAAGTCTATCCATACGCGTTGGTCCAATATGACCAAGCCTTGTGTGCCAACAATTCACATCAGACTCATAAGTCTTAGAATTTGCAACAAGGAAATTTTCATTACATGAGGAATCATACATTGTACTCATTACAATAAATCCTTTAAATACAAACCCAGTACCAATAAGAGTATTATTACAACTTAAGTCCATATTACAATCATGAAAAAACCAGCTATAGCCAAGACCCATTAATACAACCACAGAAATTATATTCCTTCGAATATCTGGAGCGAAGAGGACATCATGAAGTAGGAGAGTGCGGCCGTTGTCCAAGACTAGCTTGCAAGTCCCAACGCCTTTCACTTCAACACGTGTGTTGTTTCCTACATAGATCCACTTCGTTCCTTGGGGTATCCGGTGATACTCCACGAAGGACCGTCTGTCCCTTGATATGTGGTCGGTGGCACCTGAATCAATTATCCAAAATGGATTAGATTCCACAAGAAATATTGAACTAGAAACACATATGTAACTAGTATATTTACAAGTTACCTCGTCACCTCCACTCGTACACGAACGAGCATAGTGACCGAGCTTGTTGCACTTGAAGCACTTGATCCTCTTCAAGTCTTTCTTCTTGTGCCATTTCTTGTGCCCACCCTTATGTTTGGGTTTCTTGGTAGACTCAGGTTGCTTATTACGTTCATTAGTGAACTTCGAACGATTTTTCCGTTTCTTTCCCCCGTGTGAGGAACTAGCAACCATGTGCACTTCTGCACTTGGCTTGGCAGCCGCAAGCCGTTCTTCCTCTAATTCGAGGTGCTTGGAAACATCGCTGAAGGTCTTGATGCTCTCATTGTGAGTGAGATGCATCTTCATTTGGTCCCACCCATTTGGTAGGGAATGTATGACTGCTTGGATTTGTTGCTCATCCGTGAGCACATGACCTGCGTCCTTTAACTCTGATATAAGGTTCGCCATATGTCGCAGATGCTTCCCCATGGAATGATCTGGACGTTTCTTATATGTATCGAACTTTATAGTTAAGGCGCGAAGTTTGGACACCGATGTGCCACCGAACTTCTCCTCTAGCTTGGACCATATGTCCATGGCTAGGTCATGTTCTCGGAAGATGCGCATTATGTCATCAGCCATACTGCTTAATAACGTAATACGCGCTATCTTATTCTTCCGAGACCAAGCATCAAAAGCTTCCTTGTCTCTTCGGTGTTGGGCCGTAGTGCCCAACTCCGGTTCAATCATAACGTTCTTTAGAGTTTCGAGCACTTCTTGCTCCTCTAGAACGTATTGTATCTTAATGGACCAAAGTTTGTAATTATCACCGTTGAGTTTTTCACCTTTGTTTAACTCAGCGACGATATTCTTTGAAGCGGAAGACATTTTACTTTTAAAATGCTGCAAAAGAAATAAAAACCGAAGGTTCGATCAAAAACACATTGCATAAAATTCTTAAAATATAACTCCCACTTGAAATTATATTTTATTTGATAAGTTACTTTCGAAAAATATTGAAGATGTTGTTCTAGAATCGAAAAGGTCTCTTTGATTCCAATCACCATCTAGAACAACCTTCAATATTCCCCCATCACTTATCAAACAATAGTACTCTTATAGTACTAGCAGCGGAAAAACGAGTTTGAAAACGTATTTTTCAAATATAATTCCCACTTGAAATGATAATAGAATATCCCATATGGATAGTTCTAAAATCAACTCCCACTTGGAATGATATTCATAATTTGATAAGTTACTTTCGAAAAATATTGAAGATGTTACTCTAGAGTCGGAAAGGTCACTATGTTTCCAATCACCATCTAGAGTAACTTTCAATATTTCTCCCTCACTTTATCAAATGTTAGTACTCTTATAGTACTTTGCAGCGGAAAAGCGTTTTTGAAAAACGTATTTTCAAAAATTTAAAATACATTGGCTAATCTCCGTAGAGTAGAGCACAACGTCATAAGTACATTGGCTAATCTCCGTAGAGTAGAGCACAATGACATGGCTAATCTCGCATGAAGTAGAGCACTAAGGCTAATCTTCAAGGAGTAGAGCACAATGAAAAACTTCATTAAAACGTTAGTCCCGTATGAACTAGTCGGCACTGTGGTTAGCCCCGTATGGACTAATCGACACATTCGAGTTTGACCAAGGCCTTTTGTTACCCCGTATGGGTCATTTGGCAAATTTGCAATCGACCCAGACCTTCTGTCAGATTGGTCGACCAAAAACACCAAATTGGTCGACCAATTTTTGGTCTTGCAACTTCTTCCCGGCCAGGGCCTCTGCCCTGGCCGGGGCTTGACCAAGGGCCGGCCAGGGCCTCTGCCCTGGCCGGCCAGGGGCCTTGGCCCCCTCGGCCAGGGCCTCTGCCCTGGCCGAGGCCGGCCAAGGCCGGCCAGGCCCTGGCCGAGGCCAGGGCATTGGCCCTGGCCTCTGCCAGGGCAGGCCAGCCGGCCCTGGCCCCTGCCAGGGCCGGCCAGGCCCTGGCCTCTGCCAGGGCCGCCTGGCCCTGGCAGTGGCCAGGGCGCCGGCCCTGGCCACTGCCAGGGCCGGCCAGGCCCTGGCCGAGGCCAGGGCGCCGGACCTGGCCTCTGCCAGGGCCGCCTGGCCCTGGCAGTGGCCAGGGCGCCAGCCCTGGCCTCTGCCAGGGCCGGCCAGGCCGGCAGGCCTTGGCCAAGGCCGGCCATTGCCGGCCTGGCCTTGGCCGGCCACTACCGGCCTGGCCTTGGCCGGCCATGGCTTGGCCATGGCCGGTCATGGCCAAGGCCATTTGGCATTGGCCGGCCATGGCCCCTTTGGCCATGGCCGGCCACCCCCTTTGAATGGGGTTGCCGCACATACTCCTCCCCCTTGATGGGGTGGTCGCCGGTGGTTATTGGCCGTAGCCAACCCCCTCCGCAAGTGGAGGGGGTGCATAGCCTTCATAGCCCATTTGGCCATGGTGCACATGCACCAATTTCCTCTTACCCGATGGAAATAACTACCATCATCTTCCTCGATGAAGCATCCGTTCGTCGATGAAGCACCCGTTCGTCGAGAAATTAGTTATTTCCTAATGGCCGTGTGCCAAAAATGAAAAATAACATACTACGTGAACGGTCGGTTCTTCCCGTCACAGAGAGTTCCTACCATATCTGTAATGATAGGAGACCCTAACGTGAAAAGAACAACCGCTGCGTTCTCTCCGTCACGAAGCGTTCCTACTATATCCATAATAGTAGGAGACCCATTCGTGAAAAAGACAACGACTCGTTCATAGTTTCTACGGGGCGGTGGTTTGACCGGGGCGAACCCATATGGCTCTGATACCAATGTAGGATCCTGCCAAAACAGAGTTAGGATCGATAAATGAAGTTGAGACTTACGCTTGCGTACGCGGCACTGTAGTCTACGAACTTCGCCTTCGGATTCGCCACGACGGATCGAGTCTACTCACGAACGGAGTAAGGCTACTAAATCCACAATCTAAATCTCTACTTTAGATTAAGAACTTGGATAAGAGGGAGAGGAAGGATTTCTGCAGAGCTTCGCTAGAATGAAGTTGCATGAATGAATTTCATGCAAAAAGGTGTAAGAAATGGCTTACCCTTGGGTCTTATTTATAGCCCCCAAGGTAGTTATTTTAGGGTAAGTTGTTCCTTTGGAACAACTTAATTAAGGTGTACCATGATACATGGCACATTATAAGCTTAAGTTGTACCATATGCATGGTACAACATAAGCTTAAGATATTCCCCCTTTATTAGCCATATGTCGCATGCACTTATGCATATATAATGCGACTTTCCCACTCATCCAGAGATCCTCTCCGCAAGGGAACTGATTCCCTTTGCACACGACTTCGTGTACGCGACGTTCGAGGTCCGTATTCCCTCGTACATCCCCTACAAGGGTGTACAAACGTCTTCCATATCCAACATACGTAGTGGGAAAAACATGAGGGGCTGGACAGTTGTGGTGGTTGGTGGCCCTCATGTTCTTGCCCGAGTGGCGGGGAGTGGCGGAAATGAGGAGAATTGGAGAAAATGTAAAGGGAAAATGGGGAGAAAACAGGGCTCCTTAAGTAAGAGCTTGTCTCGGAGAGTTTGCATGTTCCACCCCAACTGGGGGTGAGGTCCAGTCCCAATAGGATCTACCCACTACTTAGGGTCTAAATCACTATTAGATAACTTACATAACTTTTGTAGCAGTATTAAATGTTGCTTACTTGTGCATACCTTACTTGTTGCTCTTCCATGTTGTATACCCTTGTTATATACATCTCCTATTGTAGTTATTGCCGCTTGCGTTTATTTTACTTATGTTGTCTCTTCTCTCTTGATGTTGTACATTCGTTTATGTTATGCTTTCAATGCTTTATGTCGTACACATGTTCCCTTTAGCTCATTCCATACTTCATTTGCACCTTGCTATGAATGCATGTAAAATAGTTGCATTTTCAAACTAGCATACTAGAGGGAGTTGGCATTCCTACTGGGTCACGCGTTGACATGCCCCCATTGACTTTTTCAGGTGTGGTTCCTGGGGATGGCAGGTGGAGCTGGAGGTTGAGGTTGGAGGGCTGTTGTTGGGAGTTGGAGCTTAGATTTTGTGGTGAGGGTGAGGGGAGAGCTATGTGTACTTTGGGTTTTCTTTGGGGTAAGAGATGCTTGTACTATATGAATTGATGCAATGGGATGTTTGAGATGTCTATGAAATTTTTCAGTGTTTGGCTTTGAGTATTTCTCTGTGACTTTGTGTCATTCTGTGTTTGTTGGTTGGTTGTTTGTTGAATACCACATGTACTATTCCCAGCAATGTGCAGTGGACCTACAGATACGTTTTTAGTTCTCGTCATGTACCTTGTCTTTCTGGGTATCCCAGGGATGAGGTCGTGACAGGTGGTGGCCCATGCTGGTTCCCTCCTGCGGTTGTGTACGGAATAGTACGTGTAGTGTTCGTGTGTTTGTGGATAATTGAATACTAACGTGGGTAGAGTCCAGCCTTAGGATGGGACCAGATATCAGAAGTTTGTGGTATAGAACCCTGGGGTTGAGAGTCGCATGTTGATTCAATGTGAATGTATATACATATTTATGTGTGTAGGTATGTGTACATATATATCTATAGTTCTATAAGTGTTGAATATGGCTTGTCGAGTCGAGTATATTGAGATGATATACTCATGTGCATATGACTATGATATACGTGCGAATGATTATGTGGCTCTGTGATTGTATTTGAAGTATATGTGTTAATAAATGGTTGACTTATAAATAGTGTGTAAAATTGAGTTATATACTTGATTGAGGTGCGAGTTGTGTATAGATGTATTATGTTGTGGCTATATGTTGTATGTGATGTATGCATATGTAGAGGTGCAGATGCATGTGTGGATCTTTGAATTCCACCCATGTATGTGTGGATATGTTTTAAGAGTATTAGTGTCAAGTGTTGATATATGTGATGAGTATATGATACCTGTATGGATGTAAGCTGGTACGCTTACACCTGTGTATGGACGAATATATTTTTGTATGGTTATCTATATGTATTGATATTGATATAGTAGACCTTGTGTGATGACACATCTGTGAATGTTGGATGGATACTTGTGTATATTGATATGTGTGACGACACACATGTGTATGTATGTAAGTATGTATGTATGTATGAATATTGGAGTACACCTAATTGTACAAGCATTATTATGCTAGTAAGAGTATGTGTATATTGGATGTTATGTCTATAATGTTATGTGTAGCTACAGACTACATGCTAGTACAGTTTGGGTAACTTGACTGTATGGTTGTGTATGGGTGTCTAATGTAGAATATGTGTATGGGTGTGTGCCCATACATGGGAATGTAAATTACATCTTTCCCTTGCACTTGTGGTTACTTGCGCTTAATATTGTTGATGTGCTCTCTTCTATTATATGGATCTTGTAGTTTTATTGTTATTTGCTTGTTGTTCTTTTCTTTAGCTTGCATATGTTGTCATTTACCTTTGTTGCACTTGTTGCTACTTGTTCTTGTCCCTTCCCATTACACCCTATTGCATTATTGTGTATGCTCTTATTTTTTGTGGTATTACTGTAACCCCTTCCCTTATATTCAATGTCGTACCTAGGTTTCCAAATGACATTAAATTAAATAAATAAGTTGCTTAGTTTTATTTCTAGCACTTTATCACTTCTGTTGTAAAGCTCCTCATGTTATAATTTTACTTCCTCTCATTATCGTAGTTTATTTATCCCTTCTTCTTTTTACCCATGGGAGAAATTCAGCCTAGGGCCTGGTGGAATGAGTGAGGAGGGAAGGGAAATGATGAAGAGTAGCTTGGAGAAAAAATGAGAAAGTTGTAGAAGCTTGTGGAAGAGTTTAGAGAGTTTTAGGATATTCTTTCTTTATGACTTCTACCTCTTAGATAAGACGGGTGGTGCTTCAGCTTGATAAGACGGGTGGTGCTTCAGCTTCCAGTCGGCGGAAATCCACCGCTCGGGCTTGAACTCCATGCGGTCATTGCCCTACACCCTCTCCATTCTCACCATCGAGTAGACGGAGTAGATTATTAGCGTGCCGCGCCGCACCTTGTGGCCGCTCGGGAGCACGTCTCGCTTCGTCGTGGTCTTGCGGTTGATTGGCACCAGAGGGAAGAGCCTCGGCGTTTCGCAAATTGCCTGGGAGTCAAACAATACGATCTTGGCCGCAGTTTATGCTGCTGCTGGCGTGGGTCGAACCTGGCCTAAATTATGTCATGTGTATTTATGTCAAAAGTGGATGCCATTTCTATTTATTTGTCACCTCTGTGGTTCCGTGAACATGTTGAAATTTTCAAAACATTATGTATTTTTCTGAGATGGTGGTGAAATGTTAACATATTTTAGGGAAATTTCCATGTATGTAAACGATGAAACCAGAAATATGATGTTATAGAGAAAATCATGGTTGTCAAAAAATTCAATATCTCCATGTTTTTTGAATGGCAGTCAAACGTTCAAGTTGATTTAGAATGTGAAAAACACTAAACATCAAAACTTCAAACACTAAAGTTCAAGTTTGAATGGCAGTCAAAACTTCAAAACACTAAACATCACAAACCTAAGCTTTTTATCTTTGATTTAGAATGTGAAAAATGGTCCATTATTACAAAACTGTTAAAAACTTCAATGGTTTGATGATACATATGCAAATAATATGAAATTCACAATTTTTTGTGTGGAAAAACTAGATTCTCTATGGTGAACTAAATTTGGAGGGAATGCGATTTTTTTATAAATTTAAAAAAATTATAAAAAAGAGAACTTTCACAGAGAACAGTATTTCGGCTTTATTTCGGCTGAGCGAAAAAACTTGAAACAAAAAAAATACAGAGAATGTGCATTCAAAGAGACGAGCTGAGCTTTTTGGGTGTCAAGCAGAGGTCTGACCAATCCATTCACGACGATTTGTTGTTCTACGCTGAAGGCGTCCGCACCGAATTTATTGTTCCTCCCTGAAGGCGGCTATGCCTCTAAAAATTTTTTACGCTAATTTGTTGTTTAAAATTTTGGATGTAGAAATATTTTTTTTGGGGATAAAGATTTCGTGGGAAAAAGGCTTAAATGCACCGTGCCCGTGGGCACGGGTTATTTTTTTGGCGCGTGAGTTGGAGGGGACGATCCAGACCGCTGATCCGCATGATGGAGGGCCACAGGAGCGGGCTAATGTCCGCGCCGAAGGCGGCTGCGAAATTTTTATATGCTAATTTGTTGTTCTGCACCGAAGGCGCCCGCACCGAATTTATTGTTTCTCACCGAAAGCGGCCGTGCCTCTAAATGTTATTACGCTAATTTGTTGTTTAAAATTTTGGCTATAGAAATATTTTTTTGGGGACAAAGATTTCGCGGGAAAAAAGCTTAAATGCACCGTGCCCGCGGGCACGGGTTATGAGTAGTATGGCAATAATAGGAGAGGACTTGGATATATTTTGAAATATGTTGAAAAGACTAAAATAAGAAAGTTCACAATGAGCTACCAAAAGTTAGAAATATTTAGAAATATTCGTGCAAAGTGTTTTACTTGTGGATGTGTTGGTCATACTTCTCATCATTGCTCATATAGGAACAAAAATATAAAGTTTAAACAAATATGGGTTCCTAAAAGTATGATGACTAACACTAGTGAACCTTGTTGGATTCCAAGTCACACATAATATCTTTCGTGTAGGTAAAATGGAGGGGCAAGAAATTATGGATTTAACGTCGCATTTCATTGAAGTTCCTTGAGCTTAATGTATACATTCCTAGGATTTTTGGTGTGTTTTTCATTTTTCAGTTTGTTTGTTTGCTCTTTTGTGTGATTTTCTTTTGTGATTTGTGTTTGGTGTATTTTCATTTCTTTTAGAAAGATAGAAAACAAAACAAAAAACTAAAAATTAAAAAAAAATAGAACAATGCAAAATTTACAAAGATTGAGCTTTATTGTACATCTCTTTTTTTGTTTATCAAAATTGCACTTTTGAATGATATTCATATCCAAGTAGAAATCTTGTATTATTGTCATGACTATAATTGCATATATTTTAGAATTTCTAATTAATTATGACATGTTCAATAAATTGAATAACTTGATTTCTACACATTCACCATATACTTTCACGAGATTAATTGTTATTGCACATATGGAATTGTTTTCATAAAATTTGGTAAAGTGTTTGTAGGTGGATGAATTAAAAATATTAAAAAACATATTATTCTATGGGATATGACGTATCTTGCCATGGATAAAAATTAGAGGTCATGAAAAGAAAAGAAAAATAATAAATAAAAATAATATTGCAAAGAATGAAAAAGAGAAGAAAAGAGCTCCGTATGAAAAATGGATACAGTCCATGGTATTGAGACAACCCACATGTATCCAACTTATGTTTTAAGATTAATCTTTAGTATTAACGTTCTATCCATCAAGCAATGTCACCCCTCATCTAAGAGTCCTTATAGGCTATGTATGGGTGTTGGTAACTTGAACTCATGCTTCATGAGGTCGAAAAAATCAATCTTAAAAGAGTATATGTTATATTGAAAGTTGGTTTGTTTTGGTTGATTTTCATGAAACTTCTCCCTATATGTTGTAACTTTTAATCATCACACGAGCACGAAGGTGTAGTAATCATTGTTATGAGATTAATTGAATATCAACTGGTTGTTTTAAGTATCTTAATGTGGTCATATGTCTTGACTAATAATATTTTATTTTTACATTACATATGACTGGACTTCTTTCGTGCTTTTTTGATGATAACAAAAGTGTGAGAAGAAAATGAGATAGATCATAGATTTGATCATGATATGCACATTAATAGGGGGAGCAATTTAGTAGGGGGAGCATATCAATAGGGGGAGCATCTTGCATAGGGGAGCATCTTGCATATGATTTATATCATGTTGACATGCATCATCACACTTTACAAACACATATCACGATGACATCACATAGAGCTTATGGATCAAATCTTATTACGGTTTGTCATCATCAAAAGGGGGGAGATTATTCGATACAACATATAGTTGGATACAACGATCGTTGATTTCTTGTTTGATGATAACAAACCTTCATAAATGTTTTGATGTGTCTGTTAAGTGTTTTTCAGGGCCAAATAAACATGGAGCATATAGTGGCGAACTTGTGAATATTGACCAATGGCAGTGATGTTAATTCAAGAAAAACTTGGGGAGATGGCAATCTCGTGATTAAGCGAATTGGACTTGGTCAACTTGACATGGAGAGATAAGGAGCAAAATTCAAATACACAATCAAATCAAGTTCAAATCAATTTGGCTTAAGAGAATATGACTTGGTCAAATTTTGGTTCAATTTGGATTCAAATTAGATTTAATTTGGGTACAAAAGAATCCTACTTCCCAAAGGTGATTGACCAAATTCATTGGACCAAGGTTAGATGATAAAATCAAATCGATTCAAATCAATTTTAATTGATTTTGAATTCGAGTTTAACTTTGAGTCTATCTCTATGATGTGGGCAAAGGAGTTTTTAATCCCATCACAATTCTTAGACCCAACCCTATATATACCCTCCAAGAGAGAAGCCAAGGTTGAGAGAGGAGACGACCTTTTGAAAAGCACAAAAAACCCTAGCTTAAACTTCATTGCCAAATCCTTCAAAGCTTTAACTACCGCACCCTTCATCTTCAAAACCCTCATCTCCAAAGCCTTCATCTAAAGACCCTCATCTCTAAACAAGAAACTCCATGCCGCAAGCAACTTCGGACTCAAAAACATAACATTGCCTCAACATGTGGTCTTATCCAAGCAAAAACAGCACATGTGCAAATAAGTTTCAAAGCATCCAAGGTATTCATCTCTTGCAAGCTCACAGCTGTCTCTTTAAGCACCAGCCCTCTTCAAGTATAAATACCACGGGAGCATCTACAACACCCAGCATCTACAGCACAAGCCCGACTCCATCATCCTTGGCTGTCGAGGTTCCCCTTTGCCGTAAGATCTTCAAGTACAAGTCGACGACAAGATCCATTGCTACCAAGAACATAATTGTTTGATGTTGTTCAGCATCGCAACATCCTCAATCTCCTCCTTACTATCGTGGGCAACCGTGAATCGTCAAGCAACTCACGAGATCAATCTTCTTCAAGCCGTTGCCATGATCCTCTTGCGGACGTGACTCATCATTGTCTTGAACTTCCTTGCTGCAGAGTTTACTGTATGCTGTCGTGACTTCAACCATCCTCTGTTCCTTCAAACCACAGGAAAGACCTTGCTGTCGAGACACCAAGTTTCATTGCTGTCGTATCTTGTTGCCATCGACACAACTCCTTGTCGTTGATCCTTGGCTCCCAAGCTCTCTATTGCTGCCGAAGTTCAACACCTCACTGCCTAGCTCTTCGTTAATTGTCGAAGTTGCTTCTAGTTGTCGTGGTTTGAAGACTCTGCTGGGAGGTGAAATCTTCTTGCCGGGATTCTGCTAGCATCCACCTTGGCTGTCGTGTGTTGAGGGATTAATTATCACTCGTTGAAAGTGTTGAAGGAATAGCTTTGCACACATCCGGTAAAATAACTCCAAAGGCCGAGAATTAATTTGCACATAGACCAGTTTAAGTATATGTGCAACGATCTTTGGTGGATTACAACTTAAGATCTATACATCAGATCAAGACAACATTTGCATCAAAGCGTAGCTGACGACGAGCTGATTAACATGGACTACTGAAACATCATAAACTGAGCGCTCTAAACTCTCTATCTCTTTTATATTCATGATATCTTTTAGTAGATCTTTGTATTATTTTTCACTTTTGTTTTTTGGGTTATTTTGGGCTATTGACTGGTTAGGGCTAGTCAATGGAAAGTTTTCGCTAGAGTAGTGGTGTTCGACACTTTGGAGAGTGAGGTACCGACTTGGTGAGCTGCGTGTTAGGGCACGAAGTTCTGTGTTGTTGTGTATCTTGATACTATTATTCTAGTGATTACTTTGGGGTTGGAGTAGGTCAGGGCAACCGAACCAAGGTAAATACCGTGTGCACTCTGTGTTTGCTTCTGCTTTATTATTTCTGCACCATATTTGCTCTGTGATTGTCTGATTGAGTAGGCCATTACTTTTGTATTCTCAAAAAGTTTTATAAGCCTATTCACCCCTCCCTCTAGGCTTAGATCACAATCCAACATAGTTCCCAAGGATTCGAAATCTCTATTCACCCATGTATATATACTCGATATTGTGAAATTCTCAAATTCCATGCCATCATTTGCTTGCTTGCTTGCTTGCCTCCAATCTCGTGTCTTCCTTAAGGACACAGAAGAGTTTAGCTTGGGAGATTTTGATGTGTATTATTTAAGTATATATTTTATACTCATTTCGCATTCACTTCATATCATTTCATCCCCTATTCTATTCTATTTCCCACGTTTTTCCTCTTTAGTCTTGCATATCTCACGTGTATTGCAAAAGAAAACGTGGAGTTTTGGGCCCAAGAACGGGTGAAAAAGAGATGAAATGAAGCAAGGAGCAATCGAGAACCAAATCAGGGGAAAAGAGAGCAAAGATGTCACACACGGTTGTGTGGAATCATCCAAATAACCGCATCACCAGGACAAAAGAAGAGCAGCCATAAACCACTCCACGAGGTCCCATTGCAGAACAAAACAGTCGCATCGCTGAAGAGAAGAAGAAGAAGAAAATCCATTTCGACGCGGTCGTTTGGATAGACACGAACGCGTCAATTCGAGTGCTGCTGAAGCCAAACGGCCTCTCCATGTGACCGTTTCGAGGAGGATCTGAAGTAGCTGAACGCCGAACGACACAGTCGCGTGGTTAATACATGCGGGCGTGTTGCCTTTAGCTGAAACCTCTAATGTTACGCACTTTGAGTCAAACGACCGCGTCATTTACGAGGGTTTCCTAGGTTTTTGTGGGCACCGCCAAGGGTAATTTTTGGAATTTTTGGGTATTTTTAGGGGGTTTAAATACCTGTCTTCATCCTCTAACCCAGAGGAAGCCTTTTGATAGACTTTTCAGAGCTTTTTGAGTTTATATTAGGTGTACAAAATCTTTATTCTCTGCAAATTTTGATTGTTCTCTTTGTTCTTTTTGGATTCTAGTTTTAAATCTTGAAAAGAAATTAGTTCTCTTTGATTCTTGCTATTGTGGATTGGTTGATTGATTATTTCTATTAATCTCTGTTGCCATGTCTATCTTAACTGTGAATCTATTTGAGTTTTGTTCCATGGATTGTGAGTAGTCTCGCATCTAGGGTTATGGGTTGAACCCCAGTGGATATAGCTATGGATTGGTGATTTATTGATAAATTGTTGAATAATTGATGATGCGGGATATGTAAGAGGATTATTATCAATGCAAATTGATCTCCTCCCTTGTGGATAATTAGATTAGTCGATGACAAAAGTCAGGGTTAATCTAGGGTTTTCAATCTATACATTGATCCATACTAATGATGCGGCTGACGAGAGTCAGGCACCGATTAGAGCCCTCCTAACATAGATCCGAATCCTAATCCAAGGAAGTGTCATGTAGGAAGATTGAGGACATTCGTCAGACATAATGCAGCTAACGTGTATCGATGTGCAATGGAAGTTGGTATCGATACAGGTTAGGTAGTCCTAGCATAGCATCACGAGAGTGGGGGTATGGATAATATAAGGGAATATCCTATCATTGCATCACGGAAGTGGGGGATAGGAGAATGCCCTTAGGTTAGACGACCTCTCCCAAGTCTCATGAATTCAATAATCGGTCAATTATAATCAATCCTAAATTTAATCCAATGGCGGGGATACATAGGTCCTAGAACTTTTCTTTATTAATATTTCCCTCGTTATTCATTCTTTACTCTATCTATCACGTCGCTAACAACTCTGAGAAAAACCAGTATTCAACGACTTCCTCCCTTAGGACAACCTGTATAGCACTACAACCTCACAGTGTACTTGCGGTATATTATTTGAGACATGACGAACAGGTTTCTGGCATCGTTTCCGAGGAGGCACGGCTTGATATTGGTTCATATCTTAGTTGCTTGACTACTTATTTTTCCTTTTTTTTATTTCGCTTTTTCTTTCACTCTCGTTTGCCATTATCTCAAGTGCTACTGACGTTTCCTTTCAGTTTTGCCTCTTGTGCATGCACAGGAGATCGTAGGGTATTGAGGATTTGCTTCCCCTAGATCTTGATATCGAAGATACATCACACCGGTGCAACGCCGAAAGAAAAAGAAAATTAAGAGAAAATTGCAGAAGAGATCCATAATCCTCTCTCTAATGATCTCATGCCCTGTCCCTCCTGGACTTTTCCATGCCCACGAATGGATCAACGTCGAGCGGGCCTCGCCCACTTGTGAACGTCAACAATTTCGAGCTCAATCCTTCATTGATTAGTTTTATTCAACATGATCAATATGGAGGGTCGCCGATGGAGAACCCATATGAGCATCTAAATGTTTTTCCTGGAGAAGTGTGATACTCTGAAAATGAAGGGCGTCTCTGACGACGCCATCCGACTGAGGCTATTATGTTTTTCCTTGAGGAACAAGGCAAAGGAGTGCCTAAGAGCCATGACCCTGATACTTTCTCTACTTGGAATGATTTATCTCACGCTTTCCTAACAAAATCTTTTCCCCCAGGTATGACAGTGAAGATGCGAAATGAGATCACCTCTTTCTCCCAGCTGGATTCAGAGTCTTTGTACGAAGCTTAGGAGAGATTTAAGGATCTACAAAGAAGCTGCCCACATCATGGAGTCTGGATTGGCTCCTAATTCAAACCTTTTACAATGGGCTTACACGAGAGGTGAAGATGAGCATTGACGCCACCGCTAATGGGGCGATCATGAGTAAGACTATAAAAGAAGCGAAGAAGCTGTTGGAGGACATGGCTACCAACAACTACCACTGGAGCAACGAGAGAGCAACCTCCAGAAAAGAAGGTAAACTAGAACTAGACGCTGTCACCATGCTTTCTTCAAAGTTTGATGCTTTAGCTAAACAGCTTTCTATGTTTGGAATTGGTGCTGCTAATCTGCCTACGGCAGCTTTGTGTGAAGTCTGTGGTGTGCAGGGACATCCAAGCAATAAATGCACATCTACTCTTGTAACACCATTAGGGATGACGATTAAACAAGTTAACGCTCGATATGGGAATAACACAAGGCAACCCAATAACTCGTACTCCAACACGTTTAACCAGTGGTGGAAGAACCGCCTGAATTTTTCTTATAAGAGCCCAGGGTTGCAGCCTCAACTGCCATACCCGCAGCATCCCCAGCAATTCCATACGCCACCTCAAGCGCCAACGTAGAATTTTAATCAAAGACCATCTGCTCATATGTCCTCCTCTTCTAAATCCAATTTATAGATACTAAAGGAAAATCATATTCTTACGCATGGACAGGGAAATGAATACTTCCAGTCGTCCATCCAGCAGCTCATCTCCACCACCCAACAATTAGCTACAAGCCAAAAAGCGGTGGAGACTTAATTAGCATAAAAGGCGCAACCATTGTCGCAGATTTCAAGGCCACAAGGACAAATGCCAGGGCAACCTGAGCCCAATCCCTAAGGACATGTGAATGCCATGACCCTGAGATGCGGGAGGCAAACAAAGGGCCCTGCATTGCCAATACTAAATAGAGGGAAGCTATAATTGAAGTAGACCCCCACATAGAGATTGAAGTTGAGAAGGAACATGGGTGATGCCATCACTTGTTGAGCCACCATTAGAGAAAGAAGCTTAGAAGAAAGATAGAAGCACCACAGAGAAACCCACGAGAATCTACATTCCAAAGGTGACATTTCCGTCGAGTTGGCAAAAGCCAAATTGGATGAAACATACGGGAGATTCTTTGACATGTTGAAGCAGTTGCATAAGATCATCTCGTTCCTTGATGCCCTCTCAGAGATCCCATCCTACGCCAAATTTCTGAAGGATATAATCGCTAAGAAGGGTGGGAGAGAAAAGGTCATGCTATCGATGGAGTGCAGCGCATTACTCCAAAGGAAAATGGTTGAGAATCTAGAAGATCTGGGGAGCTTCTCCATCCCGTGTGCTATTGGAGACATAACTATCAAGAGAGCACTCTGTGACCTCGGAGCAAGTATGAGCTTGATGCCGTTGGCCATAAGCGAGAGGCTATGGATGGGAGAACCCAAAACCATAAATATGTCACTACAGCTCATCAACAGATCAATAAAGTACACCCTAGGAATCATAGAAGATGTACCAATGAAGATTGGAAAAATTCTAGTTCCATGTGACTTCGTGATCATGGACATGCCCGAAGACACCCATAAACTAATAATCTTAGGCCGTCCATTCTTGGCTACTGTGGGGGTATTAATCGATGTCAATGGAGGAAAGCTGTCCCTCAACGTTGGCAAGGAGAAGGTTGAATTCGACCTTCAAAAAACCTTGATGCAATTACTAGAGGATGACCACTGCAATCATGTTGACCTACTCGAAGAGGTGATTGAGGAAACTACATTGGAAGATGTGCTCATTTGCCCTACGGAGAAGCTATTATTTGGAGATCATAAGCATGAAGGGCAATTGGAGACGGTGGCTCCAGGAAGGACACTCGATAAAGCTCTGAGAGAAGGGGTCAACGAAGAAATTTCAAGATCACATCCACCCGACCACAAGGAGCTGAGGATCGAAGAGCTATACATGGCGACGTTGAGTGTCGGAGAAGAGAAGAAGAATGGAGAGAGAGCAACTTCAATGCTCTCCACCCCGAAACCACCGTGAAGACATCTTATTGTGAGTCGAGCTAAAGACTTAAAACAAGCGCTTCTTTGGAGGCAACCCAAGTCTTTTTAAGCTTAATTTTATTATTTCCACCTTTTTATCTTAGTTAGATAGTTAAAATTCATTCGAATAAAACCCCTAAATGCAAGAACTAAATCCAAGTGTTCTCATTACATGAAGGAAAAAATGTGACCACGTGGGATACCCCATGCGGCCACGTGGAGGGAGAACAAGAAGGAACCCAAGGAAGCAGCCGATACACATCGACGCGGTCGCGTGATGGTGACACAAACGATGCATCAAACGGAGGCCAACGAGAGAAAATGAGCCAAGGAATTCTGAATCGACGAGGTCGTTTCGTCCATACGACGTGACCGCGTCTTAAGTGCGAACTCTCTAAATTTTTGAACCGCATATATTCTCTGCATGCTGTCGTATAAATTTTTCAAAACGACCGCGTCAACCCAACCTCCAAAGCCAAACTTCTAGCATATTTTTCAACATCAACGCTGTCGATTAAAACTTTTCAACATGCTCGCGTAGACACCAAAGCCAAGGCCAAAATCCAACCAAATTTGCTAGATCTACACGGTCATTTCGTCCTAACGACGCGACTGCATTTTAAGTGCAAACTAAATTTTTCGGCCTTATTTTCACCCTTCTTGTGGTCGAGTGAGCTTATCAACGTGACCGCATCGATCCAACTTTTGGCCTTCCAAATTCCAAAACGACACGGTCGATATGCCATCAACGTGACCGCGTCGAATCGCCTGCATCATCTGTCCAAGCCAATGACTTTGAACTTCTGAAGCGACACGGTCGATTCTGAAACGAAGTGACCCTTTCGATTGACTGTGGTGTCTGCCTATATAGCCCCCAAGCCTTAAACAGTCGATTTCTTCTGACTTTTTCGAGCCGTTTCGACTTCATCTTCTAAAACCCTCCAACCTCCGACCACCCTAGCCCTTCCAACTCTCTCCTCTCCTCCAAAATCATCACTCCAACCTTCCTCCATCACCAATCCCTCCTTATCAACCATCTCCTCATCAAAACGACCGACCCCAAACCCTAAACCTGACCGTTTGGAACTTCAACTAAAAAGTTTAATGACGCGGGCCGAGTGCAAAGCATTGATGGGGACTTCACCTGGTTCTTGGAGCATCACCACATCGTGAGGAACTTCAATCGCTTGGGGTACACTCTTTCCTTGCTATAAAATTCAAATTTTTAACCGTAGTACTCCATTACTAGCCAAATTTCGTTGAGTCGTGTTATCACATCTCTCACATTCACATACACACTCACATCATGCACGATGCCTCTAAGAGTTCGTAGGAAGCCCCTTGCTTCAGGACCCACACGTGGTAAAACACAAACGAGAAACACACGTGCATGCACTTCTGCAGAAGTTGCCACCACGTCAACTGCCTCACCAACACCGCCCACCATTCATCCACCATAGGTGGACACCTTGGGCATCACATTCGTTGACGAACGTCCACAAGACACTTTCATTGCCCTATCTCAACGAACCATCATACCCACCAAATTCCCGAGCATACCCGCTCTAAACTCCATATGGCTCGTTGAGGGTGTCCAGATCCTCTTGCATAACATAGGGTGGAGTGACTTCTTGGAGTATGAGGCACGTACCTACAAGAGACTCATATAGGAGTTTCTTAGTTCACTAAGGCATTAACCCTTTGGATTTTCATTTCGCCTGATGAACAAGGACTATGGCATGTCGACTGACTCCCTGAACATGATCTTTAAATGGCACGGCTGTTACCCCCGACGTATTTAGGCATGATAGCTCATTCCACATCGCTTTTGATTTAGATGGCTTTTGGGAGCATATCACTGGCCTCACCCACTTCCCTATCAATAGAGCGACAGCCTCATCTATCATCCACCATGCCTTCGCTTAGCGCATCGCATCATCACCAATTCCATTTTATGTAGGGAAGAGACGGGCCAGGTCTCACAGAATGAGTTGGTCTTCCTTTGGGTCATAACCCAACCCCACAACACGCACGATGATGGCACCTCTTCACCATGATATCTTATCTATGTCGGCTCTTGGTTGGCTCATAGATTATTCCACACCCTCCGAAGCCCTCATGCCAAGATTTGCTGTGGAGGGTTCATAACTATCATTGCCAAGTACCCCCCCCCCCCCCCCAATTTCCCTCTAGAGTCCTGATACCATGACCCCTGTTCTTGGCCCCACATCACTAGACCTCTCTGTCCTCACCAATATGCACATGATCAGAGCTATTGAGGACGAGAGATTTCTTTGGCTTCACGGGATCCTTCACACCCATTAAACCACACTTTTGAATCACGAACGCTTCCGTATTGAGGGAGTTGTGCAGCAGAGATTCCTACAAGATCCTACCTTTCCTCATCCTGCACAGCCCCAGCCTCACCCCGTTCAGGACCTAATCGTCCCTGCTGCTATACAGCTAGTCCCATCAGGCCTCCACCCGATACGCCCCTTCAACACTTTTCATAGAGATCTCACCCACATGGCGAGTGTACTAGCCATGATTGTTGGATATGGAAGACGTTTGTACACCCTTGTGGGGGATGTACGAGGGAATACGGACCTCGAACGTCGTGTACACGAAGTCGTGTACAAAGGGAATCTGTTCCCTTGCGGAGAGGATCTCTGGATGAGTGGGAAAGTCGCATTATATATGCATAAGTGCATGCGACATATGGCTTATAAAGGGGGAATATCTTAAGCTTATGTTGTACCATGCATATGGTACAACTTAAGCTTATAATGTGCCATGTATCATGGTACACCTTAATTAAGTTGTTCCAAAGGAACAACTTACCCTAAAATAACTACCTTGGGGGCTATAAATAAGACCCAAGGGTAAGCCATTTCTTACACCTTTTGCATGAAATTCATGCATGCATCTTCATCCTAGCGAAGCTCTGCAGAAATATTTCCTCTCCCTCTATCCAAGTTCTTAATCTAAAGTAGAGATTTAGATTGTGGATTTAGTAGCCTTACTCCGTTCGTGAGTAGACTCGATCCGTCGTGGCGAATCCGAAGGCAAAGTTCGTAGACTACCGTGCAGCGTACGCAAGCGTAAGTCTAAACTTCATATTATCGATCCTAACTCTGTTTTGGGCAGGATCCTACATTGGTATCAGAGCCATATGGGTTCGCCCCGGTCAAACCACCGCCCCGTCGAAACTATGAACGAGTCGTTGTCTTTTTCACGAATGGGTCTCCTACTATTACGGATATAGTAGGAACGCTTCGTGACGGAGAGAACGCAGCGGTTGTTCTTTTCACGTTAGGGTCTCCTATCATTACGGATATGGTAGGAACTCTCCGTGACGGGAAGAACCGACCGTTCACGTAGTATGTTATTTTTTCATTTTTGGCACACGGCCATTAGGAAATAACTAATTTCTCGACGAACGGGTGCTTCATCGACGAACGGGTGCTTCATCGAGGAAGATGATGGTAGTTATTTCCATCGGGTAAGAGGAAATTTGGTGCATGTGCACCATGGCCAAATGGGCTATGAAGGCCATGCACCCCCCCCCCTCCCCAAGCGGAGGGGGTTGGCTACGGCCAATAACCACCGGCGACCACCCCATCAAGGGGGAGGAATGTGTGCGGCAACCCCATTCAAAGGGGGTGGCCGGCCATGGCCAAAGGGGCCATGGCCGGCCAATGCCAAATGGCCTTGGCCATGACTGGCCATGGCCAAGCCATGGCTGGCCATGGCCAAGCCATGGCTGGCCATGGCCAGGCCGGCAGTGGCCGGCCAAGGCCAGGCCGGCAATGGCCGGCCTTGGCCAAGGCCTGCCGGCCTGGCCGGCCCTGGCAGAGGCCAGGGCCGGCCCTGGCAGTGGCCAGGGCCGGCGCCCCTGGCAGAGGCCAGGGCCGGCTGGCCTGCCCTGGCAGAGGCCAGGGCCAATGCCCTGGCCTCGGCCAGGGCCTGGCCAGCCTTGGCCGGCCTCGGCCAGGGCAGAGGCCCTGGCCAAGGGGGCCAAGGCCCCTGGCCGGCCAGGGCAGAGGCCCTGGCCGGGAAGAAGTTGCGACCAAAAATTGGTCGACCAATTTGGTGTTTTTGGTCGACCAATTCGGCAGAAGGCCTGGGTCGATTGCAAACTTGCCTACTGACCCATACGGGGTGACAAAAGGCCTTGGTCAAAACTCGAATGTGCCGATTAGCCCATACGGGGCTAACCACAGTGCCGACTAGTTCATACGGGACTAATGTTTTAATGAAGTTTTTTTAACTTGGGCTCTACTCCTTGAAGACTAGACATAGTGCTCTACTTCATGCGAGATTAGCTAAGTCATTGTGCTCTACTCTACGGAGATTAGCCAATGTACTTATGTAATTGTGCTTTACTCCTTGAAGATTAGCCGTAATGCTCTACTTCATGCGAGATTAGCCATGTCATTGTGCTCTACTCCACGGAGATTAGCCAATGAACTTATGACGTTGTGCTCTACTCTACGGAGATTAGCCAATGTATTTTAAATTCGTTTTGAAAAATACGTTTTCAAAAACGCTTTTCCGCTGTAAAGTACTATAAGAGTACTAACATTTGATAAAGTGAGGGAGAAATATTGAAAGTTACTCTAAATGGTGATTGGAAACATAGTGACCTTTCCGATTCTAGAGTAACATCTTCAATATTTTTCGAAAGTAACTTATCAAATACTCGTTTTCCGCTGCTAGTACTATAAGAGTACTATTGTTTGATAAGTGATGGGGGAATATTGAAGGTTGTTCTAGATGGTGATTGGAATCATAGAGACCTTTTCGATTCTAGAACAACATCTTCAATATTTTTCGAAAGTAACTTATCAAATATAATATAATTCCAAGTGGGATTTGAATTTTTAGAACTATCCAAATGGGATACTCTATTATCATTTCAAGTGGGAGTTATATTTTAAGAATTTTTTATGCAATATTTTGATCAAACCTTCGGTTTTGTGTCTTTTGCAGCATTTTAAAAGTAAAATGTTTTCCGCTTCAAAGAATATCGTCGCTGAGTTAAACAAAGGTGAAAAACTCAACGGCGATAATTACAAACGTTGGTCCATCAAGATACAATACGTTCTAGAGGAGCAAGAAGTGCTCGAAACTCTAAAGAACGTTATGATTGAACCTGAGTTGGGCACTACGGCCCAACACCGACGAGACAAGGAAGCTTTTGATGCTTGGTCTCGGAAGAATAAGATAGCGCGCATTACGTTATTAAGCAGTATGGCTGATGACATAATGCGCA
Organism: Scilla litardierei; assembly: GCA_030789695.1. Classification (NCBI taxonomy): domain Eukaryota; kingdom Viridiplantae; phylum Streptophyta; class Magnoliopsida; order Asparagales; family Asparagaceae; genus Scilla; species Scilla litardierei. The sequence goes on along the minus strand of CM061141.1, from coordinate 134,054,679 downwards.
TCTTCCGAGAACATGACCTAGCCATGGACATATGGTCCAAGCTAGAGGAGAAGTTCGGTGGCACATCGGTGTCCAAACTTCGTGCCTTAACTATAAGGTTCGATACATATAAGAAGCGTCCAGATCATTCCATGGGGAAACATCTGCGACATATGGCGAACCTTATCTCGGAGTTAAAGGACGCAGGTCATGTGCTCACTGATGAGCAACAAATCCAAGCAGTCATACGTTCCCTACCAAATGGGTGGGATCAAATGAAGATGCATCTCACTCACAATGAGAGCATCAAGACCTTCAGCGATGTTTCCAAGCACCTCGAATTAGAGGAAGAGCAGCTTGCGGCTGCCAAGCCAAGTGCAGAAGTGCACATGGTTGCTAGTTCCTCACACGGGGGAAAGAAACGTAAAGATCATTTGAAGTCTTCTAATGAACGTAATAAGCAACCTGAGTCTACCAAGGAACCTAAACATAAGGGTGGACACAAGAAATGGCACAAGAAGAAAGACTTGAAAAGGATCAAGTGCTTCAAGTGCAACAAGCTCGGTCACTATGCTCGTTCATGTACGAGTGGAAGTGACGAGGTAACTTGTAATACTAGTTACATATGTGTTTATAGTTCACTATTTCTTGTGGAATCTAATCCATTTTGGGATAATTGATTCAAGTGCCACCGACCACATAGCAAAGGACAGACGGTCCTTCGTGGAGTATCACCGGATACCCCAAGGAATGAAGTGGATCAATGTAGGAAACAACACACGTGTTGTAGAGAAAGGCGTTGGGAATTGCAAGCTAGGCTTGGACAACGGCCACACTCTCCTACTTTATGATGTTCTCTTCATTCCATATATTCAAAGGAATATTAATACTGTGGTCAATTTAATGGGTCTTGGTTATAGTTGGTTCCTTCATGATTGTAATATGGACCTATTTTGTAATAATTCCTTTATTGGAACTGGGTTTGTATTTCAAAGGATTTATTGTAATAAGTACAATGTATTTCCTCATGTAATGAAAATTTCCTTGTGACAAATTCTTTGACTAATGAGTCTAATATAATTTGTTGGCATGCAAGGATTGGTCATATTGGACCAATGCGTATAGATAGACTTGCCAAACGTGGCCTTCTATCCAATGTTTCAAAGGTTGAAATGTCGACCTGCGAACATTGCCTTGTGAGGAAATCTTGTCGCAAGCTTTTTGGAACCGGCACAAGGGCCGAGGTTCCAATACAGCTTATCCATTCAGACATATGTGGTCCGATGAATGTCAAGACAAGACGCGGGAAGTCCTATTTCATCGCTTTTATTGATGATTTCACCCGATTCGGTCATATCTATTTGATATCCCACAAAAGTGAAAGCACTAAACCTGCTTTAAAAACTATATGAGTTTAGTGGAGAATCAATTAGATCGCAAGATTAAGGTCGTGCGAACCGATAGGGGCGGTGAATATCAATCAACAAGTTTAAAGGAACTTTTGTGATGAAAAAGGCATAGTACATCAGGTATCTATGCCTTATACTCCTCAACAAATTGGTGTTGCAGAAAGGAGGAATAGGCCTTTAATGAAAATTGGTCCGATCAATGATGGCGCAAGCTAACTTGCCAATCACCTTTTGGGGTGATGCATTATTGACGGCCGCTTTCATTTTGAACCGCGTACCCTCGAAATCAGTTAGCTCCACTCCTTATGAGTTGTGGAACCAAAGGTCTCCTGACTTAGACATTTTGAAACCTTGGGGTTGTGCATTCTACGCACATATTTCCTCCCATAAGTATGGCAAACTTGGGCCAAGGGGAAGGAAACGTATCTTTATACGATACACAGAAAACTCCAAAGGTTATATTTTATGTTAATCAGGAAGACAATGGTGGGCTAATTAAGTTTGAGTCGAGGGATGTCACTTTCTTGGAAAATCGAATTTCCAAGACAGGGCGAGATAAGTCAGGACTTATCTCTATTTGAGATTTATGATCAAGAAGGATTACCTCATTCGAGTGGGAGAATTCTTGGTGAAAACAAAAATACGTTTCAACCTTCACCAATGGATTATACGAATGACGATTATCCTATTCCATACGGGAATAATGATCCAAGTGGGAGCAATTCTAACGACATTCCAAGTGGGAGTGATATTAGAATTGATCTAAATTCGAGTCAACAAGGACTTGAAGAATCTCAAATACAACGTAGTAGTCGTACAAGGTTGACTCCTCTAAGATTTGAGGATGAATTTCCGCAAACCTTTATGACTTTACTACAAGATGATGACAAGCCTGCTATCTTTCAAACAGGCCGTATCATGCCCTGCAAAAGACAAATGGATAGAAGTGATAAAGGAGGAATTGAAATCCATGAAAGTTAACCAAGTCTGGGACTTAGTTAACTTACCCAGAGGACATAGAGCAATTGGGAACAAATAGGTTCTCAAGATCAAGCATAAGGCTAATGGCTCTATAGATAGATATAAAGCTCGCCTTGTCGCGAAAGGTTTTACGCAACAGGAAGGGATAGACGACAAAGAGACTTTCTCACCTGTTGTGCGTTTTACCTCGATTCGCCTGATTCTGGCAATGGTAGCTTGCTTATACCTCGAATTACATCAGATGGATGTAAAGACTGCCTTTCTCAATGGAGAATTGGACGAGGAGATCTATATGGAACAACCAACAGGGTTTGTAAAAGAAGGAAACAAACATAAGGTTTGTAAACTTCGTAAGTCCATATATGATCTTAAACAATCCTCGAGGCAATGGTATATACGATTTCATAAAGTTATCAAATTGTTTTACCATGCTTGATGAAGATAACTGAGTATATATCAAGAGGATTAAAAGCAAGTATATTATCATGTCTCTATATGTAGATGACATTTTAATAGCCGGAAATGACAAGGGCTTTGTAATGAATATCAAGGCTTGGCTTTCATCAGTTTTTGAGATGAAAGACATGGGAGAAGCCGCATATATCCTTGTAGTTAAGATTTCAAGGAATCGTTCGAAGAAACTTCTTTCTCTTTCACAGGAGACTTATATAAAGAAGGTTCCAGAACGATTTAATATGCAGGACTGCAAGTCTATTGATATTCATATAAGCATATGCGATAATTTATATCTGGAATCGTGTCCAAAGAACCAAAAGGAAAAGGAAATTATGGAAAAAGTTCCATATTCCAGTGCAGTTGATAGTCTTATGTACGCTATGGTGTGTACGAGACCGGACATCTGTTTTTGCCGTTGGAAATGGTAAGCTGTTACCAATCCAACCCAGGACAAGAACACTGGAAAGCGGTTAAGAGGATAATGCAGTATCTTAAAGGAACTGCAGATTTGCAAAAGACTATGATAAAACTAAGAAGGTAGACATAAGGTACATATCTACGCATGAGATGATAGAGGATCAGCTTACGAAAGCGATCCCCAGAAATGTGTTTTATAAACACTTATCATCCCAAGGATTGCGTACGAGCTGAGTTGTACCAATATATATTCCCATGTCTAAGAAAGATCAAATTTAATAAAAGAATAAGTTCTTTTTCAAACATTGCATATGAATTTCTTAAAGAAATGTTTGTGTACATTTTTGAAATCTCAGCTGAATTGTGTGTATGTCGGACAGATAAAGGTTGGCTCTCTCACATGAGCAACCGCCTTATCTTATCAGATGGATAAGATAGAGATGAGACTAGTTTAAAGTCAAAATCATTAGACGAATGATTTAGAGTCATGACTTAAACAAGATAGTCGAATGAAAGATCTGCATCATATGGATGCTTACAAAAGATCTGAGATCTGTATCACAAGGATATTTGAAAGAGATCTCGTAGGATTTTTTAAATCCTATCTGTCTTATGCAGGATGAGAGTCCATGAATATTTCACGAGTAGTAAAGGGACTCAAAAAGATAGGCACTGTGGTGTCTGATCTTTTCATCTGTACAACATCATTAAGACATACTCTCCCTGGGAAAGGAGTGATGTTGTAATACGTGTTCATACCACGTATGCATTTCGACCACTGAGTTAGTAGCAATAGTGTTTGCTATTATGTGAGACTCAAAGGCCATGCGGGTCTTAACTCTTACCCTCAAGGACTCCAATTGGTTCCTTTAGATTTGACGAGATGATCGCTATCTTAGCGTGTTACTTATGGTCTATGATAATTCGGCTCGGCGGGGCACGTTAGAAAAGCGAATCAAGTCAAGATCAGAAGGTTCGCAAGAAGAGGAAGATTGATTTCATATTCACATTTGGACTTTAATGATTCAAAGCTGGCCAGCCAATTGTAATCCAGATGGGATTCAATTGTTGAATATAAAGTATAAGAAATGTGAAGAAATAATCTAGGGTAAAGCATGCGTTGAACTACTCAACTTTGCACCTTCGAGGTCGTTGTGTATCTCTAACAAGTGCACAACAACAGACTCTACGCGCATGACGGTCGCACGGTCTATTTCTCGGTATGATAGATGAAAGAACTAAGGGAAAGACGTTCTCTTACAATCCCCTCAAGTGTGAGTGGGAGATGTTGGATATGGAAGACGTTTGTACACCCTTGTGGGGGATGTACGAGGGAATACGGACCTCGAACGTCGTGTACACGAAGTCGTGTACAAAGGGAATCTGTTCCCTTGCGGAGAGGATCTCTGGATGAGTGGGAAAGTCGCATTATATATGCATAAGTGCATGCGACATATGGCTTATAAAGGGGGAATATCTTAAGCTTATGTTGTACCATGCATATGGTACAACTTAAGCTTATAATGTGCCATGTATCATGGTACACCTTAATTAAGTTGTTCCAAAGGAACAACTTACCCTAAAATAACTACCTTGGGGGCTATAAATAAGACCCAAGGGTAAGCCATTTCTTACACCTTTTGCATGAAATTCATGCATGCATCTTCATCCTAGCGAAGCTCTGCAGAAATATTTCCTCTCCCTCTATCCAAGTTCTTAATCTAAAGTAGAGATTTAGATTGTGGATTTAGTAGCCTTACTCCGTTCGTGAGTAGACTCGATCCGTCGTGGCGAATCCGAAGGCGAAGTTCGTAGACTACCGTGCAGCGTACGCAAGCGTAAGTCTAAACTTCATATTATCGATCCTAACTCTGTTTTGGGCAGGATCCTACAATGATGGCCATCTTCATCCACTTCCTTACACTACCGAGCATATCACACGCATGGAGGAGGCCATTCGTGATCTTTAATCCACCATGGCCACCATCCTTACCATAGTCCAGACCTCGATACACGGCCTCGGGTCCGTTATCACGACCTTGCAGTCACAGTTCTACGTTGTCTATCCTGGCACTATGCCCAGGGTCATTATCATGCGGCTGTACCTACTCTTCTCCTTATGCCATTACCATCACAGCCATCCACATCGGCACATCCTTCCACTTCTACCCCCACATGCACCACATTTACCCCTTCCATCCAATGTGGTTCCATCCACTTCACCACCACCATCCACGGATGTTGCAGTCCCAACACCTTCTGATGAACCCCCTCCACTCACATCCCCTATACAGCCACCACATGATGGTGGCACTGCTTCATGAGATGACCCATATTCTTCCACATATCACATGGCCCTTGCTTTCACTCGATATCACATTCAGGGCACACTTCCATTCAGCTTGGGGAGACTTGTTTTGATCTCATTCCCCGACTATTACTTCCGTACGATTATTACGGCTGCAACGCATTGAGGACAATGCTTGATTTATCTTAGGGGAGGTGCACTTCAAGCCCACTCTCATCTTCATTTTTCTTTTTATCGCTGCTCCTTCATCCTTGTATATATTTTCCTTTCTTTTCCTTTGCCTTTTCCTTTTCATTCATGTTTATATATTTTCCACGTGCATCATGTTTCTTTTACTTCTATATGCATTCAAAAAGATAAAAATTGAAAAATCAAAAACCCAAAAACACTTGCATCGCATCATGCATCTTGCATTCCCTATGCATCACGTGTATATATTTGTTTTTGAGAATTTTGCGAAATCGAGCCTTATATGTATGGTTTATTGAATCGAATTTCATTTTCCCTCTTTCACGCTCGATTTCTCCATGTCGATTTGGAATATTTGATTAGGACTTGTTTTTAGCTTCAGATCCCATTTAATATGCTAGTTTTGCCCATTCTCATAGCTCCTAGTATAGAAGTATTTGAAACCGACCTGGTTTGAACTTCTCTTAGGAATCCATTTTCTGCATGGATCTTGGAAATTGATAGTTGAGTATAATGGCTTATGATCCTTCGAGAATTCGATAACAACACACCACCAAGTACTGAGGATTGATTTGCTGAACATAGTCATGCTTTCGAAAAAAATGAAAAATGGACATCAGAAAAAAAAATTGTATATATAAAGATGAATAAATTATGCATCGTTCTCCTAGCGACACTAAGTAGCTGGATCCCCATGCCTCAGGAAGAATCGGGGCCTCGCGTCGAAAGGTTTAGCTTGGGGGAGTGCATACGAATAAAGATTATGATTGGTTTGAGCTAGTAGGTCTAAGGGGTCCTTCTTGACCTGATGCCCTAAGATCATCTGATCTGGGAGTCATCAACCCAACGCTCCTTATACGGACCAATTAGAATCAAAGAAAACAATAAAAAACAACAAAAAAATTTGGAAGCATGGATTCGATTAGTGATTTCATGAACCAAGGAATGTTGTTGTGTTGTAAGGGCCACTTCCTCGTTAAATCAATAACACATTATCCGATACTCATCATTTCCTCTATCATCGCATAACCTCGATTCCTACTTCATCAACCTATGGACGGGTTAGAGGAAATATCCTAGAACTTGAGCGTGATCACATCTTGGTATATTATTTGACGATTTGAGCTAGAAACGACATCCTAGGATTATATTCTAATTGATTTGGTCCCCGATTGCTCCTCGCTTCATTTCATCTCTTTTTCTCCTGTTCTTGGGCCCAAAACTCCACGTTTTTCCTGCAATACACGTAAGATATCCAAGAGTAAAGAGGAAAAAAATGGGGGAAATAGAATATAATAGGGGATGAAATGATATGAAGTGCATGCGAAATGAGTATAAAATATATACGTTAATAACACACATCAAAATTCCCCAAGCAAAACTCTTCTGTGTCCTTAAAGAAGACACGAGATTGGAGGCAAGCAAGCAAGCAAGCAGATGATGGCATGGGATTTGAGAATGTCACAATATCGAGTATATATATACGTGGGTGAATAGAGATTTTGAATCCATGGGAACTAAACACGCCAATTCCTCTCAATCGATTAGAATATAATCCTAGGATGTCGTTTCTAGCTCAAATCATCAAATAATATACCAAGCTGTGATCACGCTCAAGTTCTAGGATATTTCCTCTAACCCGTCCATAGGTTGATGAAGTAGGAATCAAGGTTATGCGATGATAGAGGAAATGATGAGTATCGGATAATGTGTGAGCAAAGATGTCACACACTGTCGCGTGGAATCGTCCAAAAGACTACGTCACCAGGACAAAAGAAGAGTGTAAGGACCCTGTCTATGGGGAAAACACTAGAAGGGGGTTGAATAGTGTTTATGCAAATTTAAAGGAATTTACGCCAAATAAAATGCAATCCAACAAATAGTGCGGAATATAAAAACGACCCAAAGTGAAACACACGCAAACGCAGAGATGTTTCAAGGGTTCGGATTACCCAAGTCAACTCCCGACTTGTTCCCGGTAATCCTACGTCCCTACCACCCGGATACCACCTGATACTCAAGTTAGAACCCTAACCTGAGGTTTTCTTAAAGCCCACTTGTAGCAACCCTACAAGTGCAATCGAATACAATCGATGTCCTTGACTCCCACAACAAGGGAGCAAGCAAACCCACTCTCACAAGCGAGAGCACAATTCAAATAACGAAAGTTATGAAATATGAAAGCACACTTACAATCACATATGCCTTGAAGTAGAACTTGAAGGAGAAGTGTGATGTGTGTTGAAGAACTCTCTTGGAAGAGAGGAGAAAGCCCTTTCTCTTGACTGCACCAATTGCCTAGAAGATCAATCGTTGGTTCTAGGTTGGAGAGCAAGAGAACAAGATTTGGAAATACTTAGGGCTTTGGATTTGAGAGCTTTGATCTTTGGAAATGAAAGCTTGAGAGATTTTGCAATGAATGGGTAACCTTCCAATGGAACAGTAGAAGCTCTATTTATAGCTTTCTCAAATCCATAAAACAGTTTAGGCAAAAACCCAATTGGAATCCGTGAGAAAAATCTCAACGGATATAATCTGAACTCGCGACAGTCGACTGTTGAACAATCCACAGTTGACTGTTGCACAGTCAGCAAGGGTAGGTGTGAATTCATAACAGTAACTTACCACGTGGACAGTCAACTGATGAAGCAAAGACGGTCGTCTGTTAAAACAACAGGCGACTGTAAATTCTTCGACAGGCGACTGGCCGAGAGAAGAGTAAGTTAGAGAAATACTGGAAATCTCACAAGATACAGGACAGACGACTGATTCAAGTAATACAGTCGACTGTTAATCAGAACAGGCGACTGTAAAAACTTAAACAGACGACTGTCAAAAGCAAGAGAAATTTCCAGAGAGCTGAGTCAAAGAAATGATTTACAGACAGGCGACTGTTGCAGCATAGACAGTTGACTGATCTAATAGACAGTTGACTGTATATACAGCATAAGTCGACTGGCCGTAGAATTCAGATCAAACAGAGTTTGGGCAAGGAGAGACAGACGACTGATTTACTATACACAGTCGACTGTCACTAGGACAGGCGCATGTGGATCGTTCAGCAGTAGCCTGTGCGAAATAATCAGAGAAGGCCCAAAACTATATTGTAATAGTCTGTGCATAACAGGCGACTGTAGAACAAAACACAGTCGACTGTTTTTGAGACAGGCGACTGTAAACTGTTAAGCAGTCGACTGTTATAAACAATCCTAGCACAAACAAAAGAGAATTGAATTGGGATCAAAGGACAAAGGTCTAATGATGTCCTATGACAGAATGTAGATGTGTGTGAGTGCTCCATCAAAGTTCTACTTTTAAGTTACATACTAGAAGAGATAAAAGAAAAATTACATTGACGAATAATCTCTTCCTTCCATCGTATGAGCTTGAAGTCTTTACGGATCTTCAATCATCAATCTACGATCATCCAATTCATGTCATTTGTCTTCAATGACGTATGTGAGTCATCCATTGCTAGTTGATCTTCATAATAAGCTTAGGCAATAGATTAACTGCAAAATAGGGGATTAGTCACAAGTATTTATGTTTGCTCATCATTAACACCAAGTAGGGAGAAGTCCAATACTCAACATTCTCCCCCTTTTTGATGATGACAAACAAACATAAACAAAAAGATAAATAATTGTGCGTAATGAAAACTTACTCCCCCTACATAGATGCCAATCAAGTTAGTCAACAAATATTAGAGCATCTACATAACAGTTGAAGCAAATGAGTGAGATATGAATGAATTCAATTCAAGTAATCTAGGAAATAAAATCCCTATTCATTGTAATCTTACTCCCCCTGAATCTAAGGCAACGTAAATCATAGATTCAAGCGTTAGAACATACTTAGCACATCCATTATGAATCTTGTATGTTTATTTCTCTCCCCCTATGGCATTATCCAAAAAGGTGGGAGCAAATAATAACAACAATAATAGTGCTAAATACGAACTAACAACAATCAAGGAGTATAAAGATATATCGAATCGAAAACTCATAAAATCTCATCATATACACATGTGAGTAATGGAATTGAAATCCAATATCAACATTTTAGATATACGAGACGAAAATAATTTCCACAAATTCATCACATCAAAAATAGCATGAGTTAACCAATATCAAATTCATATATTATCTCAAAAGCACATCAAGGAGAGTGTACCATACATGGAGACAACATATCATACATCACACAGATAAGATATACAGTATAGCATAGTGTGACACAAGATAAGCAGCAACATCGTATATATATATATATATATATATATATATATATATATATATATATATATATATATATATATATATATATATATATATATATATAGAAAGAGTACATCAACGGATGGTCATCTACATGGCCATCCCAACAAAATACATCATGATCAAGACAAAAAAATACATCATCATGACGACATCAAAGTACATCACCATACATATATAAAAGAGTCGTTGACAACATCATCCATCATACATCAAAAAAAGATATCATATGAATCACTCAACCTAAACAAAAACAGACCACACAAAATAAAAACAAGGTCTTTAGGTGAGTGAACAGAACAGCAGTAGCAGCCTCAGTCAATATGAATGACGGAGGGGTCCGAAGGACGACCAGAAGATCGGAACAAAAGCCGAGCAGAGCGACGAGTAGGAAGGGCAGGAGTCTTCCTCTTAGAAGACGAAGCATGAACAGCAGAAGATTCAGCAGGAACATGAAGTGGAGTCTGGGCATCGGAGGTCTGAACCACAAAGGGTTTGGGCGTGAAGCCAGGAGGAGGGGAGACACAAGCAGGAGCAGTGTCCTCAGAGGTAGCAAACATAGCCTGAATCTCGGTAGGAATGGGAAAACCCTGATGCATTAGAGATTTGTACTGAAGCTCCAACAAAATATTGAGCTTCTCGTCAATGGAATAGGAGAGATTCTCAAGGACTGTGATACGATCACATAGCCAGGGAACGGGCTGAGACGTACGAGAAGGTTTGTCAGTGTGCTGAGAAGAGGGGATGGGATCACTGACAGTGATGTGAAGAGGTTCTCCAGAAGATGGAGGCGAGGAGGGAGTCGGATCAGGCTTCGGTGAAGGAACAGGCTCATTGAGGAAATCGAGAGAGACATTAGGAAAGAAATGATCGAAAAGAGCCATGGCCGAGCACGAAGCTAGGGCAAGACTCAAAAGTGAATGAACCCTAACCGGAAATATCACGAGATAGAGAGATCAAACCTAGTCCAGTGACGAAACAAGGGCAACAACAGCACGAGATCGACGGCAACAAAAGTAGGAAGATCGACGATTTTGGAGAAAACATCGAGCGGTTTTGGAGAAGAAAACGAGCGGGAAGACGAACGGTCGAATCAGAGGAGAGAGAGAGTCGCCATGGGGAAGTGATCGCGTATTCTCGAATAAAAAGTTTGGGGAATGAATCTGAGCCGTTGGATCAAAGAATCGACGACTCGGATCAAATCACTTGAACCGCCACAACAGAAGACAGTCGACTGATGAACAAAAGTCAGTCAACTGGATGAGGTGATAAACGATAAAGCTCAGAAAGATGTAACAGTCGCATGATGACTATAATGCAGTCGCCTGTTAAACTAACAGTCGACTGTAAATCAGTCATCAGTCGGCTGAGCGAAAGATACCAATTCTCAGACTGAGGGATAGAGTAGGGCAGTCGACTGTCGAAGGAAAGACAGTCGTCTGTCCTGGTCCAAAAATGCACAGTGAGATAGAATTCCAGAGAATAAGAACACTCACCCTAGGACCTATACTCTAATCACAAATACATCGTAAAATCATTATAAAAACAATAAATCCATTGAAACACGAATTACTCCAATCAAACTCAAAACTCATGAAATCAATTAAATCACAATTGCCTTTCTTAATCTCAAAATATAATAAAGCACATGAAGAAAGACAACAAAAAGATATGAGCTCAAAAAGGAGTTATAACATGAAAGTTTGAGCTTCTAGATTTCAGATTCACCCATAATTCCCAATTCTCCACGCAACCTCACAAATGAATCTTCTTTAAGAGGTTTAGTGAAGATATCGGCAATTTGTTTTTGGGTTTCAATGTACTCTAAGATGATGTCCTTCTTAGCTACATGATCATTTATAAAATGGTGTCTCACGTCTATGTGTTTGGTACGGGAGTGGTGTACCGGATTCTTGGAAAGACAAGTAGCACTTTGATTATCAACCATGATATGGCAAGTATCACAATTGACACCATAGTCACTAAGAGTGTATCTCATCCAAAGAACTTGTGCACATGCAAGGCCCGCGGCAATATATTCCGCTTCAGTCGTGGACAATGACACCGAATTCTGTTTCTTAGAAAACCAAGAAACTAAGGAATTTCCTAAGAAATGGCAAGTGCCACTAGTACTTTTCCTGTCGGACTTGCATCCGGCAAAGTCGGCATCACTATATGAGATTAACTCATATATGCTAGACTTAGGGTAAAGTAACCCATAATCTAGAGATTGATTGAGATAACGAAATATTCGTTTAACCGCAATCAAGTGTGACTCATTAGGTCTTACTTGATATCTAGCACAAAGGCATACGGAAAACATGATATCGGGCCTACTAGCGGTTAAGTAAAGTAAGCTACCGATCATACCTCGATATAGATGAACGTCTACATCTTTTCCGCTTTCATCCTTGTGTAGATGAGTAGTAGTACTCATGGGAGTCCTTTTGCTCAAAGACGGTTCCATCCCGAATCGCTTAATAAGCTCCCATGTGTACTTTGTCTGATGTATGAAAGTGTCATTCTCCATTTGTCGAATTTGCAATCCAAGGAAGTAGGTGAGCTCTCCCATGTGGCTCATCTCAAACTCGTCCTTCATAGACTTGGAAAATTCTTGACAAAGATTAAAGTTAGTAGAACCGAAAATAATATCGTCTACATAAACTTGAATCAAAAGAATGTCATTTTCATAATCTTTAATGAAGAGTGTAGAATCAACTTCTTCCATTTTAAAACCCAAATTCAAAAGAAAGGTCTTAAGTCGATCATACCAAGCTCTAGGAGCTTGTCTCAACCCATACAACGCTTTCTTGAGTTTGAAAACATGGTTTGGAAATTTTTCATGAATAAAACCGGGAGGTTGAGAAACATAGACTTCTTCATTGACAAACCCATTTAAAAATGCACTTTTGACATCCATTTGAAATAATTTAAAATTCTTATGAGATGCAAAAGATAAAAGCAACCTAATAGCTTCTAATCTAGCTACGTGGGCAAAAGATTCTTCGAAATCAATACCTTCCTCTTGCCGGTAGCCTTGAGCTACTAACCTTACTTTGTTCCGTGTGATTACCTTTGTTTTCATCCGTCTTGTTCTTGAAGATCCAGTTGGTCCCAATGACTTGGTGACCACTTGGAAGAGGTACGAGTTCCCAAACTTCGTTTCTCTCGAATTGCATTAGTTCTTCTTCCATTGCCACTATCCAAGAGCTATCCTCACAAGCTTCTTGGATGTTCTTTGGCTCAATGGTAGAGACAAATGCGCAATGAGAGAATTCTTCAATTCTTGATCTCGTTCGAACACCCACACCAATATCTCCAATAATTTGGTTATGGGGATGGTTGCGAACGGTCGGGTAAGCTTTGGATATACCTGGATCACTAGGAACAACTTCAACAACTTCGTTAGAAGTGTTAGTCTCAACAATAGAATCATTAATCTTAACATTATTAAGAGAATCACAAAGAATATCTACATTATCATCATCAACATGAGGAAAATCAAAATCTTCATAAAAAGATACGTGAAGTGATTCCTTAATCGTTGAAGAAGTTTTGTTGTATATCCGGTAGGCTTTGCTACGTGTGGAATATCCAACAAAAATTCCTTCATCGGATCTTGGCTCGAATTTGTCTAAATTTCCAAAGGTGTTCTTTATAAAACATTTTGAACCAAAAACACGAAAATATTTCACTTGAGGCTTTTTATCATAAAACAACTCAAAACAAGTTTTGTTTGTTCGGGGTCTCACTAGGATCCTATTGAGCATAAAACATGCCGTGTGCACCGCTTCTGCCCAAAATTGTAGTCCTAAATGACTATCATGAAGCATAGTGTGAGCACACTCAATAAGAGTCCTATTTTGTTTTTCTACAACACCATTTTGTGGTGGTGCACGAGGAAAGGAAAAGTTTTGAGTTATCCCGGAGTCATCACAAAACTTAGTAAAAGACTCATTCTCAAATTCTCCTCCATGATCACTACGAATAGTGATAATGGTGGATCCTAAAAGATTCTGAATCTTCTTTGCAAATTTGGTAAACTCTTCATGAGCTTCATTCTTATTAGTTAAGAATGAAACCCAAATAAATCTAGAAAAGTCGTCAACGACAACTAGTCCATAATGAGCATTACCTAAAGAAGCGGTTCTAGTTGGCCCAAATAAATCTAGATGAAGAAGTTCTAGGGGCCTCTTAGAAGTAATCACTTCTTTAAGCTTAAATGAAGATTTACTTAGTTTACCTCTTTGACATGAATCACAAAAGTTTTTCTTATTAAAAGCAATCTTAGGAAAACCTTTGACTAGATCATGCTTATCTAACTTATATAAGTGCTTGAAGTGAACATGACCAAAACGGCGATGCCATAATAGTTGTTCACTTGTGTTAGCAACTAAGCAATGTTCTACGGTTTTAGGCAAGCTCAAATAATAAATATTTTTACGCCTAATACCGGAAAATAAAACATTTGAATCACTATCAATAATAGTACACAATCCTTCTCCAAAGTTAACCTTGTAACCTTTGTCACAAAGTTGACTAATGGAAATGAGATTGTGACATAAACCACTAACAAGATAAACATTAGTAATTAAAGGTTTGGAAGGATTACCAACGATACCTACTCCAATGATGGTTCCCTTTTGATTACCTCCAAAAGTGACCGTTGCACCTCCTTGATGCTAATCACTTTGGAGAGCAAAGAGGGATCTCCCGTCATATGTTTGGAGCAACCGCTATCAAGAATCCATCCTTTCCCTTTAGAGCTAATAAGACATTTATTGCTCTTCTTCTTTCTCTTGGGTACCTATATAATATACAATAAGCTTATGGTACCCAATGGTTGTTGGGTCCAAGGGGATTAGCCCTTTGGAAGCCAAGTCCAAGTGGACTTCCGCTTCCCAACATAGTTACTATTTCTAATCACATCATGAAAGTAGGAATCAACATAAGCATTCCTAACATTTAGACTAGTGTTCTTAGGACCCCAAATTGTGTACATCTTGGGAGTCCTATTCCTAGTTGCATGCATATGTGTTGGATTTCTATGTGGTGCATGCTTCTTAGGAACATGATTTCTAGCATAGAGATGTGGTGGAGGATATGCATTGTACATTCTAGGATGATATGAATGCTTGGGAACATGCATATTATATGAAGCATATTGATCATGCATGACATGTGGAGGATGAGCATACATGAAAGAATGATGTGTATGTGCATACGGGTGTATAGGAGCACGTACATGAGTATTTCTCATGTGTGGTTGTGTACGTGTCCGTGGGTGCAGAGCATAGAATGTGTCATGATTATTCACTTGTGAAGTAGGATGTTTCCTACGTGGATGAGTGTTAGTGTACATATAAGCATGGCCTTGCTTTTGGTTTCCACCCTTAGTGGGTTTCTTGCCAAAAGGAAGAGAATGTGATGTGGTGACATTCTTGGTAGGATTGCTACCTATAGTGTCTTTGACACCACTTGTGGATGCACCGGAGGAAGGCCTCACAAAATCTATAGTGACACCACTATAGGAGGTGCGAGCATTAGATGCATCGCTTTTACAAATCCAAGGCCAACACGATGTGTGGCCGGAAATTGGTTTGCAAGCAAATCATCCAATTGTCCTTTTCCCTTATTGAATCTCACAATACGGGAGGACATGAGCTCATATTTCTCCTTTAAAGAAGAAATGTTGGTATCCAAGGTAGACACCCGTGCTTTGAGCTCGTGCACTTGGGTTTTAAGAGAATAATTCTCTAAATCCAATTGTGTGTGACATGTAACTGATCACTATTATCCATGGAATGTGTTTGATCTAGTTGAGATTTGAGGGAGTTCACCTCATCTCTCAATGTGATATTTTGAGAAGCTAAGTTTGCTTTCTCAAGAGTTAAAGTATCAACAATGGTGTCATTGTTGATAATGCATGGAATGGATGACTTGCTAACATTTGATTTCTTTAAGCTAGTGTATCTAAGCATTAAAGATTGGTATTTAGCAAATAGTTCTTCATTAGCAATACGAAGTTCATCCATTGTTACCTCGGTGTCATCCGTGTCGGAATCACTCTCATCCGAGAGTGGATCTTCAAGTGCCATGAAACACATGTGGGTGCTCTCACCCTTCTCATCATCGGAATCGCTTGATGAGTCATCACTTGAGTCATCAAAGGTACCTACGAGTCCTTTCTTCTTGTCTCTCTTGTTCTTGGCGGAATTGTGGTACTTTGGTGCTTTCCACTTTTCTTTGTTGTTTAGCATTGGGAAATCTCTCTTGATGTGCCCTGGCTTATTACACTTATAACAAAGAGAGGAAGTAGCATTAGTAGACTCAAAACGTCTGTTTGAGGGAAATTTACCTTTGCGGAAGAAGCGTTGGAACTTCTTCGCCATTTGGGCCATTTCACACAAATCCATCTCGTTCTCGGATTCATCACTTTCGGAGGATGATGAATTTGCGTTGAATGCCAAAGCTTTCTTCTTGGCCTCCGAGGGATTCATCATGGCTCGAATCTTCAATCGGTTATCACGTCTTACTTCGTAAGACATAAGAGTCCCGATGAGATTCACCACGGTGTAGTTCTTCAAGTCATTGACCTCCTCAATGGCGATTGCTCTTCTTTCCCATTTGGAGGTCATCCACATGATGATCTTCCTTACCTTTTCAGGTTCGGTGTAGATTTGGCCAAGGGCTTCCAATTCATTTGTGATGTCGGTAAAGCGTCCGTACATCGATGCAATGCTATCATTTTCCTGCATATGAAACAAGTCGAAGTTTTGCACGGCAACATATAACTTTGAAAGCTTTACCTTATTCGTTCCCTCATGGGTAACGATGAGATGGTTCCAAATTTGATATGCACTCTTACATATGCATATCTTGTTGAACTCATTCGGGTCCAATGCACAATGAAGAGCATTCATTGCTTTAGCGTTGTTGACTTCGGCGGATTTCTCGGAAGTCGTCCATTTCTCGAAATCCTCTTCGGCGGGCTCAACGTACTCCTTGTGGAGAGTTCTCCAAAGAGAAGCACTCCTAAGGAATGTCTCCATCCTACACTTCCAATATCCAAAATTAGTACCATTGAAACGTGGAGGACGTATCGTAGATTGACCTTCGAAAAGAGTGGACGCTCCATCACGGTCGTGATTGTTGTACGTAGGCAGCGGAGGAACGTTGTTGTTGTTGGATGCCATAGATAAAACCTTGCGCTCTGATACCAATTGTAAGGACCCTGTCTATGAGGAAAATCTAGAAGGGGGGTTGAATAGTGTTTATGCAAATTTAAAGGAATTTACGCCAAATAAAATGCAATCCAACAAATAGTGCGGAATAGAAAAACGACCCAAAGTGAAACACACGCAAACGCAGAGATGTTTCAAGGGTTCGGATTACCCAAGTCAACTCCCAACTTGTTCCCGGTAATCCTACGTCCCTACCACCCGGATACCACCGGATACTCAAGTTAGAACCCTAACTTGAGGTTTCCTTAAAGCCCACTTGTAGCAACCCTACAAGTGCAATCGAATACAATCGATGTCCTTGACTCCCACAACCAGGGAGCAAGCAAAACCACTCTCATAACCGAGAGCATAATTCAAATAACGAAAGTTATGAAATATGAAAGCAACACTTACAATCACCTATGCCTTGAAGTAGAACTTGATGGAGAAGTGTGATGTGTGTTGAAGAACTCTCTTGGAAGAGAGGAGAAAGCCCTTTCTCTTGACTGCACCAATTGCCTAGAAGATCAATCGTTGGTTCTAGGTTGGAGAGCAAGAGAACAAGATTTGGAAATACTTAGGGCTTTGGATTTGAGAGCTTTGATCTTTGGAAATGAAAGCTTGAGAGATTTTGCAATGAATGGGTAACCTTCCAATGGAACAGTAGAAGCTCTATTTATAGCTTTCTCAAATCCACAAAACAGTTTAGGCAAAAACCCAATTGGAATCCGTGAGAAAAATCTCAACGGATATAATCTGAACTCGCGACAGTCGACTGTTGCACAGTCAGCAAGGGTAGGTGAGAATTCATAACGGTAACTTACCACGTGGACAGTCGACTGATGAAGCAAAGACAGTCGTCTGTTAAAACAACAGGCGACTGTAAATTCTTCGACAGGCGACTGGCCGAGAGAAGAGTAAGTTAGACAAATACTGGAAATCTCACAAGATACATGACAGACGACCGATTCAAGTACTGAGGATTGATTTGCTGAACATAGTCATGCTTTCGAAAAAAATGAAAAATGGACATCAGAAAAAAATTGTATATATAAAGATGAATAAATTATGCATCGTTCTCCTAGCGACACTAAGTAGCTGGATCCCCATGCCTCAGGAAGAATCGGGGCCTCGCGTCGAAAGGTTTAGCTTGGGGGAGTGCATACGAATAAAGATTATGATTGGTTTGAGCTAGTAGGTCTAAGGGGTCCTTCTTGACCTGATGCCCTAAGATCATCTGATCTGGGAGTCATCAACCCAACGCTCCTTATACGGACCAATTAGAATCAAAGAAAACAATAAAAAACAACAAAAAAATTTGGAAGCATGGATTCGATTAGTGATTTCATGAACCAAGGAATGTTGTTGTGTTGTAAGGGCCACTTCCTCGTTAAATCAATAACACATTATCCGATACTCATCATTTCCTCTATCATCGCATAACCTCGATTCCTACTTCATCAACCTATGGACGGGTTAGAGGAAATATCCTAGAACTTGAGCGTGATCACAGCTTGGTATATTATTTGACGATTTGAGCTAGAAACGACATCCTAGGATTATATTCTAATTGATTTGGTCCCCGATTGCTCCTCGCTTCATTTCATCTCTTTTTATCCTGTTCTTGGGCCCAAAACTCCACGTTTTTCCTGCAATACACATAAGATATCCAAGAGTAAAGAGGAAAAAATTGGGGGAAATAGAATATAATAGGGGATGAAATGATATGAAGTGCATGCGAAATGAGTATAAAATATATACGTTAATAACACACATCAAAATTCCCCAAGCAAAACTCTTCTGTGTCCTTAAAGAAGACACGAGATTGGAGGCAAGCAAGCAAGCAAGCAGATGATGGCATGGGATTTGAGAATGTCACAATATCGAGTATATATATACGTGGGTGAATAGAGATTTTGAATCCATGGGAACTAAACACGCCAATTCCTCTCAATCGATTAGAATATAATCCTAGGATGTCGTTTCTAGCTCAAATCATCAAATAATATACCAAGCTGTGATCACGCTCAAGTTCTAGGATATTTCCTCTAACCCGTCCATAGGTTGATGAAGTAGGAATCAAGGTTATGCGATGATAGAGGAAATGATGAGTATCGGATAATGTGTGAGCAAAGATGTCACACACTGTCGCGTGGAATCGTCCAAAAGACTACGTCACCAGGACAAAAGAAGAGTGTAAGGACCCTGTCTATGGGGAAAACACTAGAAGGGGGTTGAATAGTGTTTATGCAAATTTAAAGGAATTTACGCCAAATAAAATGCAATCTAACAAATAGTGCGGAATAGAAAAACGACCCAAAGTGAAACACACGCAAACGCAGAGATGTTTCAAGGGTTCGGATTACCCAAGTCAACTCCCGACTTGTTCCCGGTAATCCTACGTCCCTACCACCCGGATACCACCGGATACTCAAGTTAGAACCCTAACTTGAGGTTTTCTTAAAGCCCACTTGTAGCAACCCTACAAGTGCAATCGAATACAATCGATGTCCTTGACTCCCACAACAAGGGAGCAAGCAAACCCACTCTCACAAGCGAGAGCACAATTCAAATAACGAAAGTTATGAAATATGAAAGCACACTTACAATCACCTATGCCTTGAAGTAGAACTTGATGGAGAAGTGTGATGTGTGTTGAAGAACTCTCTTGGAAGAGAGGAGAAAGCCCTTTCTCTTGACTGCACCAATTGCCTAGAAGATCAATCGTTGGTTCTAGGTTGGAGAGCAAGAGAACAAGATTTGGAAATACTTAGGGCTTTGGATTTGAGAGCTTTGATCTTTGGAAATGAAAGCTTGAGAGATTTTGCAATGAATGGGTAACCTTCCAATGGAACAGTAGAAGCTCTATTTATAGCTTTCTCAAATCCACAAAACAGTTTAGGCAAAAACCCAATTGGAATCCGTGAGAAAAATCTCAACGGATATAATCTGAACTCGCGACAGTCGACTGTTGAACAATCCACAGTCGACTGTTGCACAGTCAGCAAGGGTATGTGCGAATTCATAACAGTAACTTACCACGTGGACAGTCAACTGATGAAGCAAAGACAGTCGTCTGTTAAAACAACAGGCGACTGTAAATTCTTCGACAGGCGACTGGCCGAGAGAAGAGTAAGTTAGAGAAATACTGGAAATCTCACAAGATACAGGACAGACGACTGATTCAAGTAATACAGTCGACTGTTAATCAGAACAGGCGACTGTAAAAACTTAAACAGACGACTGTCAAAAGCAAGAGAAATTTCCAGAGAGCTGAGTCAAAGAAATGATTTACAGACAGGCGACTGTTGCAGCATAGACAGTCGACTGATCTAATAGACAGTTGACTGTATATACAGCATAAGTCGACTGGCCGTAGAATTCAGATCAAACAGAGTTTGGGCAAGGAGAGACAGACGACTGATTTACTATACACAGTCGACTGTCACTAGGACAGGCGCCTGTGGATCGTTCAGCAGTAGCCTGTGCGAAATAATCAGAGAAGGCCCAAAACTATATTGTAATAGTCTGTGTATAACAGGCGACTGTAGAACAAAACACAGTCGACTGTTTTTGAGACAGGCGACTGTAAACTGTTAAGCAGTCGACTGTTATAAACAATCCTAGCACAAACAAAAGAGAATTGAATTGGGATCAAAGGACAAAGGTCTAATGATGTCCTATGACAGAATGTAGATGTGTGTGAGTGCTCCATTAAAGTTCTACTTTTAAGCTACATACTAGAAGAGATAAAAGAAAAATTACATTGACGAATAATCTCTTCCTTCCATCGTATGAGCTTGAAATCTTTACGGATCTTCAATCATCAATCTACGATCATCCAATTCATGTCATTTGTCTTCAATGACGTATGTGAGTCATCCATTGCTAGTTGATCTTCATAATAAGCTTAGGCAATGGATTAACTGCAAAATAGGGGATTAGTCACAAGTATTTATGTTTGCTCATCATTAACACCAAGTAGGGAGAAGTCCAATACTCAACAAAGAGCAGCCACAAACCACTCCATGCGGTCGAGTCACAGAACCAAACGGTCGCGTCACTGAAGAGAAGAATAAGAAGAAAATCCATTTCGACGCGGTCGTTTGGAAATCGACATGACTACATCAATCCGAGTGCTGCTGAAGCCAAATGGTCTCTCTACGCGACCATTTTGAGGAGGATCTGAAGGAGCTTAACGCCAAACGACGCAGTCGCGTGGTTAATCCACGCAGTCGCATCGCCTGTAATTGAAACCCCCAATGGTACACACTTTGAGCCAAACGACCGTATCGTTTACGATGTGATCGCATCTAATTGGGTTTCCTAGGTTTTTGTGGGCGTCGCCAGGGGTAATTTTGGGACTTTTGGGTATTTTTAGTGAGTATAAACACCTTTCTTTATCCTCTATCCCAGAAGACGCTTTTGACAGACTTTTAAGAGCTTTTTGAGTTTATATCAGGTGTACTTAATCTTTATTCTCTACAAATGTTGATTGTTCTCTTTGTTCTTTTTTGATTTTAGTTTTAAATCTTGAATAGAAATTAGTTCTCTTTAATTCTTGCTATTGTGGATTGGTTGATTGATTATTTCTATTAATCTCTGTTGCCATGGCTATCTTAATTGTGAATCTATTTGAGTTTTGTTCCATGGATTGTGAGTAGTCTCTCATCTATGGCTATGGGTTGAACACCGGTGGATATAGATATGGATTGGTGATTTATTGATAAACTAGTCATAACCTGTGCCCGCGGGCACGGTTCATTTAAGATTTTCCCTTGCGAAATCTTTGTTCCCCGAAACTTTTTTTTCAATGCCAAAATTTAAAAGAAAAACAAATTAACTTACAATACTTAGCGGCACAGGCGCCTTCGGCGTGGGTGCCTTCGGCACAGAACAACAAATTCGACGTAAAACAACAATTTCGACGCGGGCGGGTGCCTTAGGCGCGGAACAACAAATCAGCGTAAAAATATTTAGCGGGCGCCTTCGACGCGGGCTTCATATACATATAACCCGTGCCCGTGGGGACACTGTTCATTTAAAAATCTTGGACCCACTAATTTTAAACAAACATCAATAATTATTAGTTTCCCCTGAAATATCAGTAGATGAGATCGAAATTTTACAGGGTTTTGCAACGCGGATCAATGAGTTGGCAGCATCTCCCGCGTTCATTCTCTCACAGCTCGCGTTCATTCCCAAGATGAGATTGTGTATATGCACAACATTTTTTTTCATAACTAATATTAAAAGGCTATCCATAATTTCAATGTTTTTGTGTATTCCCAACAAATTTCTCTTTAACCCAAAAATTTCCCTCCAAAACTTGATGTGACATTGCCACATAGGACAAATTCAAAATCTGCCCTCAATTGTAATATAGATAGTTGAATAATTGATGATGAGGGATATGTTAGGATGATCATTATCAATGCAAATTGATCTCCGCCCTTGTGGATAATTAGATTAGTCGACAACAAAAGTTGGGCTAATCAAGGGTTTTCATTCTCTACATTGATCCATACTATCAAAGCAGTTGACGAGAGTCAGGCACTGATTAGAGCCCTCCGTGTTGGATCTTGGATCCTAGCCTAGAGGGAGGTGAATAGGCTAATAAAAAATTCTCGTGCAACCCACGAGAAATGACACGCAGTTAAAGCAGCAACAGGGTAAATAAAAAGCAGACACAGAGTACACAGCAGATTTACCCTGGTTCGGTCGTCCCAACGACCTACTCCAGCCCCCAAAGCAGAACTAGTATTGAATAGTGCAATAGGTACAAAGCCACAAGTTAGAGCACGCTCAGAGCACCATCTACGTCTCTACACTCGCCAGGCTCTCAGTACCCCACACACAGTGTTTCCTCTCACTATCAATCCTAGTAAAGCTTTCTACCAGCTAGTCCCAAACTAGCTGGGTCCCACTTGTCTAGTCCCAACTAGACAAGTCCCAAAATAGTCACACAAAAAATGGTAAAGTTTCCCCTACGAAGATCAAACAATACTACACAAAAATAATAATAAGAGTTTAGAAAGCTCAGTTATCTGTAGCCGTTGTCGTCTCCGTCAATCAGCACGGGTCAGATCTGAGTCTGACGTGATGTAGTCGTTGCGTCACAACAACTCAAGTTGCGGCAATGTTGACTCTGAAAGTTGCGTCTTTGGCAATTGGAAGTTGGTTTGACTGCGCACAAGCTATGGGTCGGCAACAAGGTTCCTCACGGCTAGCACTTAGTTGCCTTGGGTCGACACCTCGGATAATGATAGTTCGGCACCAAGAATTACAGATGCAAGCTATCACGCTGGATCAATTTGTAGGCTTAGAGCTGCTTGCACTTTTGGATGCGTGGATGTCTTGAAGCTTGTGAGTTTGTTGCACATGGGCATGAATTAATGAATTAATTATGGGCACATGCAACCTGCAACAATCAAGAGCTTAAAAAACAAGAGAGTTAATAATACAAAAAAAGTCTAGTCTCTCTCTCTCTCTCTTTGATTGGTTGATGCCGATTTTTGCAGCTCTCCTTCACAAGTCGGCCAATCAGTAATTAAACCCCTCTTATAAAGTATTTTGACAAAACCAAAAAGGCTCTTATAATAAGTGTGCTGGCTTGCACATTAAAAAGATTTTTGCTCAAAAAGTTGTGTGCGTCTGGGGATATTTGAAGGCCGGACCTAAAATTTTTTTCTTTCGGCTGTCACCAAACTTTGGAAGAGGCAAAAAATCGGCCTGCACAACTGAACACCAAAGTCAAAAGATTCTTATTAAATAATATATAATCTTTCTCCTATATCTCCTTCACTACTCCCTCTGTAGCTTGCGGTAAGTTTACCCTTGGGGACTTTGTATTTGGATGTTGCGCCAGCCAGTTGATTCTCTTCTTTGTGATGCCCTTCAATTAATTTACCTTTGCTCTTTTGTTTTGACCTGCACAAACCAAAAAGCCAACTTCAATTTCTCCTTTTTTTATCTTTAGATCTTGAGTCCCCTGCAAGAAACAGGTCAGTTAATAAACAATGAATTAAAAGATCATTGAACACAAAATTTAAGAGATGCTTGGAGTCAAAGATTTCGGCTGAGAGGACATTAGACTTTTGCTTTGAACGAAGAACCCTGGGGCTTGATAAATTGGCTTGCTTGCATGTTGCCACTTGGGACTTGCGTCTTGCTAGGGATGAGAATGTGGCCGGCTACTTCAATGCTTGGAGAATTAATGCATGGAGGCAGCAGGGAAATTTTGTGGGAGGGCTTTTATTTGTGTATGCTGTAATGTAGTTCCCTTTCCCAAAGGGTTTATATTGTAGGAGATATGTATTAGGGTTGTGGCTGCCAACGCAAAAGGCAATGGAGATATTTTTGGCCGTGAGGTATATTTTTTTATGCTGTGGGGTTTTTTCATTGCCGCATGATGTTGGGTTTAAATAGGGGAGACTAGGGTTTTGAATATTTGGCAAGGGATAGGATATTTGAATTGAAATATGGCTAGGAATAAGTTTGGCTAGGATGAGGACACTACCAACTAAGGAATTTGTAATTGACTAGGGATTGGGTTGAATCAATCAATTTGGGATTTGATGTGTAGTTCAAAAATATTTGAATTGATCCAATCACCAATTTGACCAAGTCCAACTTTGCTCTCCATTGACCAAGTCAAACTTCTTTGTGCACACACTCCCTTTCTCCCAATATGCTATACGAATAGCAATTCCGCCAAATAGTGAAAGTATATTGTTTCCCCAAGCCTGAAACACACTAAGCACACACGTTAGATATAACGACACGTTTGTCATCATCAAACCAAGATCCTAGATCGTTGCTCCCAACAATCTCCCCCTTTTGGTGATGACAAACCCATAAAAGATTTGAGCAATAGACGTGTGTGTGAAGTGTGTTGAAGGGTGTCATGAAATATGATGTATGGATGAGTCATTCAAGCTTTACAACGAATGCACAACAAAACAAATAGTGAATATAAAAGCATGCTCCCCCTTCTCTCAAGCTCCCCCTTCAACATATATTCAAGTAATTTTCATGCTCCCCTTCAACAAATAATTCCCGACATCAAACAACACACAAATCTTTCTTTCTTTCTCTTTCTCCCCCTTTGTAATCACCAAAAGTGGATTAATGAAGTCACAAAAAATAGTCCGTGCAAAAATTAACCATTATTAAATGTAGTGTGCAATTTGCATGAGTTTTCCAAAAATAGACAATTCAAGCTCATAGAGTTTCAAAACACGACTTCCCACCTTTGTGTAAGTGTAGTAATATAGACAATAAAGTACCAAGGGAGATTCAATTTTAGAAAATCAACCAAATCAATCCACATTTTCCAATTTTCATGAATATCGCTAGGATTGAATTTTCCCACCTCATCAAAGATGAGTTCAAGTTACCGAACCCCAAAACATGGCCTAAAAGGACTTTTAAATGTGGGGTGGCATTGCTTGACGAGTTATATACACCAACGCTAATGATTACTCATTTAGCACAAGTTGGATACTCGTGGGTTGTGTATTAGCCATGAAGTGTATCCATTTTTCATACGGAGCAATTTTTAATTTTTTTTCATTTGCAATTCTTTTGTGCTCAATTATTATTCATGGCTAACCACATCATATCCCTTAGAAAAATTCAGAAATTAATCATTCCTACATTCACTTTCCATTATTCTTTCAAAAGAATCTCCAAAAGTACTTAAGAAGTCAAATATCGTGAAAGTGCAAATGTATGTGTAGAAGTCAAGTTTAAAACTTATGAGCCATGTCATGGCTACTAAAAAGAATAACATCATGTTCATGTAGCTACAACAATAATGGATTGACTTCTACAAGGGATAGACTTGATCATTCATGCAATACCACTTAAGAGATTCATAAGAGGATAATCAATAAGCACAATTTTTATTTGTTTTTTTATTTTTAATTTTTTTTTGTTTTTTTTTCAGAAATAAAAACATTTAAAAAATCATGCATGCAAGCACACAAAATAAAATAAAAACAAGCACAAAAAAATCTATGAAGGTATGCAATGAAATGCAAAGAGGGGTAAAAATTATACCTTCTCGTCGCTTTTTGACGAAGGAGCTAAAAGAATGAGACATTGAATTTAACGCTCCTCGCCAAAACTCCATCAAACCTACATGAAAGGTGTTAAGTGTGACCTTGGAATCCAACAAGGTCCACTAGTGTTAGCCAATATAGTTTTAGGAACCCACACTTGTTTAAACTTGATATTTGTGTTCCTAAATTTACAATAATATGAAGTGTGGCCTACGCTATCACAAGTAAAGCACTTTGCATATTTGTTCTTTGCAATAGAGGGTGCATTGTGGAATTTCTTGAATTTTGGCTTTTCGACATTTTTCAAACCAAATCCAAGTCTTCTTCTGTTATTGCCATATAGTTGATTCTCTAAAATAGTATCCAACGATTGTTTTCCCATAGAGAATTTCTTAATGGCCAATTCAAGATTAGAGACTTTGGATTTCAACAATTTATTTTCTTCCACAAGCAATGTGCATTTACTTATAAAAGCTCTCTTGTTTTCCTCTTCCTTCTTTTCAAATTCAATCATTTTTCTTTTAAAATAATTATCCAACATGCAAAATTTATCATTAAGCTCTCTAATCACAAAGTCTTTTTCAGTTTCGAGCTTAATCAAATCAAGTTTAAGCATGCTAATATTATTCATCAAGGAAGGACAAGAGAGGCAAGGTGCTTCATCATCAAAACTGGACTTTTCCTTTTTCAAAGTGTCAATAGTAGAGTCACGAGCAACGATATCACTTTTGAGTTTTTCAATCTCTTTAGACATTTCATATTCAGATTGTTGCATTTCAAAGTTCTCATTTTGATAATCATCTATAGTGGATTCAAGCTCTACTATTTTATCTTGCATTTCTTTACAAAGAGTAAGGAGTTCAGTTTTACTACCAGAAATTACCTCATCGTGTATTCCCATCAATACCATGCATGAGTGGGCTTCATGTTCTTCCTCCTCACTCTCAGCTTCGCTGTCCATATCCCAAGTTAGCACCATGGATTTTCCCTTTTCTTTAGCTACCTGAGCTGTCTCATGTGGGCAATCCCTCATTCGATGTCCTCTTTTCTTGCATTTAAAACAAGTCATTCTATTAGTAGCATTCTGATCATAAGTTTGCTTAGAAGACTGAAAAAAGTTAGAGCGATTAAACCTGGGTGCCATTTCTGTTCTTCCTTGCTTGGTCTGGACATACTTTCTGAAATTTCTGACCATTAGCGCTATGTCATCATCATCTTCTTCACTTTCGTCAGCTTCAGAGCAAGTGGCTTGGTAGCTTTTTCTTTTTCCTCAGGTTTCTCCCTTTCATCTATATTTTGCAATTCAAGCTCGTGGGACATTAAATTACCTATCAAGTCCTCCACCCTCATCTGTGACAGATCTTTCGCTTCTTGGATGGCAGTGACTTTAGGCCTGAAAGAGCTTGGTAGTGCTCTTAATATCTTTCTTACCTGCTCAAGGCTAGAATATGGCTTACCGAGCGAACTAGACTTGTAGACAATGTTGGTGAACCTCGCAAACATTTCTGATATGGTCTTTGATGGTAGCATGCGAAATCCCTCGTATTCCGTGCTCAGAAGTGCAAGTCTAGACTCCTTCACCTGTGACGTTCCCTCGTGCGTCACCTCCAAAGTATGCCATATTTCCTGCACAGTTAGACAATGTGAGATAAGATTGAATTCAGATTTATCTAATGCACAAATGAGAGCATTCATAGCTTTAGCATTAAGAGAATAAAGCTTCCAATCATTATCATCCCATTTATCATCAGGTTTAAGCATCTCAGTATTTTCAATTTTAATAACATGTGATTTATAGCCTTTTTCAACAATTTGCCAAGCTTTATAATCAATAGAAATCAAGTAGATTCTCATACGATTTTTCCAATAAGCATTGTCTACTCCATTAAATCTAGGTGGTCGTGAAATAGACTGACCCTCAGTAAAAGCACTATCAATGTGGTCCATGGTCAAACCTAGGCTAGATCCTAAAACCTGCTCTTATACCACTTGTTGGATCTTGGATCCTAGCCTAGAGGGGGGGTGAATAGGCTAATAAAAAATTCTCGTGCAACCCACGAGAAATCACACGCAGTTAAAGCAGCAACATGGTAAATAAAAAGCAGACACAGAGTACACAGCAGATTTACCCTGGTTCGGTCGTCCCAACGACCTACTCTAGCCCCCAAAGCAGAACTAGTATTGAATAGCGCAATAGGTACAAAGCCACAAGTTAGAGCACGCTCAGAGCACCATCTACGTCTCTACACTCGCCAGGCTCTCAGTACCCCACACACAGTGTTTCCTCTCACTATCAATCCTAGTAAAGCTTTCTACCAGCTAGTCCCAAACTAGCTGGGTCCCACTTGTCTAGTCCCAACTAGACAAGTCCCAAAATAGTCACACAAAAAAATGGTAAAGTTTCCCCTACGAAGATCAAACAATACTACACAAAAATAATAATAAGAGTTTAGAAAGCTCAGTTATGTGTAGCCGTTGTCGTCTCCGTCAATCAGCACGGGTCAGATCTGAGTCTGACGTGATGTAGTCGTTGCGTCACAACAACTCAAGTTGCGGCAATGTTGACTCTGAAAGTTGCGGCTTTGGCAATTGGAAGTTGGTTTGACGGCGCACAAGCTATGGGTCGGCAACAAGGTTCCTCACGGCTAGCACTTAGTTGCCTTGGGTCGACACCTCGGATAATGATAGTTCGGATCCAAGAATTGCAGATGCAAGCTATCACGCTGGATCAATTTGTAGGCTTAAAGTTGCTTGCACTTTTGGATGCATGGATGTCTTGAAGCTTGTGAGTTTTTTGCACATGGGCATGAATTAATGAATTAATTATGGGCACATGCAACCTGCAACAATCAAGAGCTTAAAAAACAAGAGAGTTAATAATACAAAAAAAGGCTAATCTTTCTCTCTCTCTTTGATTGGTTGATGCCGATTTTTGCAACTCTCCTTCACAAGTCGGCCAATCAGTAATTAAACCCCTCTTATAAAGTATTTTGACAAAACCAAAAAGGCTCTTATAATAAGTGTGCTGGCTTGCACATTAAAAATATTTTTGCTCAAAAAGGTGTGTGCGTCTGGGGATATTTGAAGGCCGGACCTAAAATGTTTTTCTTTCGGCTGTCACCAAACTTTGGAAGAGGCAAAAAATCGGCCTGCACAACTGAACACCAAAGTCAAAAGATTCTTATTAAATAATATATTATCTTTCTCCTATATCTCCTTCACTACTCCCTCTGTAGCTTGCGGTAAGTTGACCCTTGGGGACTTTGTATTTGGATGTTGCGCCAGCCAGTTGATTCTCTTCTTTGTAATGCCCTTCAATTAATTTACCTTTGCTCTTTTGTTTTGACCTGCACAAACCAAAAAGCCAACTTCAATTTCTCCTTTTTTTTTAATCTTTAGATCTTGAGTCCCCTGCAAGAAACAGGTCAGTTAATAAACAATGAATTAAAAGATCATTGAACACAAAATTTAAGAGATGCTTGGAGTCAAAGATTTCGGCTGAGAGGACATTGGACTTTTGCTTTGAACGAAGAACCCTGGGGCTTGATAAATTGGCTTGCGTGCATGTTGCCACTTGGGACTTGCGTCTTGCTAGGGATGAGAATGTGGCCGGCTACTTCAATGCTTGGAGAATTAATGCATGGAGGCAGCAGGGAAATTTTGTGGGAGGGCTTTTATTTTGTGGGAGGGCTTTTATTTGGGTTGCTTGCAGGGAAATAATGTAGTTCCCTTTCCCAAAGGGTTTATATTGTAGGAGATATGTATTAGGGTTGCGGCTGCCAACGCAAAAGGCAATGGAGATATTTTTGGCCGTGAGGTATATTTTTTATGCTGGGGGGTTTTTTCATTGCCGCATGATGTTGGGTTTAAATAGGGGAGACTAGGGTTTTGAATATTTGGCAAGGGATATGATATTTGAATTGAAATATGGCTAGGAATAAGTTTGGCTAGGATGAGGACACTACCAACTAGGGAATTTGTAATTGACTAGGGATTGGGTTGAATCAATCAATTTGGGATTTGATGTGTAGTTCAAAAAGATTTGAATTGATCCAATCACCAATTTGACCAAGTCCAACTTTGCTCTCCATTGACCAAGTCAAACTTCTTTGTGCACACACTCCCTTTCTCCCAATATGCTATATGAATAGCAATTCCGCCAAATAGTGAAAGTATATTGTTTCCCCAAGCCTGAAACATACTAAGCACACACGTTAGATATAACGACACGTTTTTCATCATCAAACCAAGATCCTAGATCGTTGCTCCCAACACTCCTAACATAGATCTGAATCCTAACCACATAAGTGGCATAGAGGAAGATTGAGTACATTCGTCGGACGTAATGCATCTAACGTGCATCGAAGCACAACAGAAGTTGGTATCGATACGGGTTGGGTAGTCCTATCATAGCATCACGAGAGTGGGAGGTATAGATAACATAAGGGAATATCCTATCATTGCATCACGGAAGTGGGGGATAAGAGAATGCCCTTAGGTTAGGCGACCTCTTCCGAGTCTCATGAATTCAACAATCGGATTATAATCAATCCTAACTTTAATCCAATGGTGGGGATACCTAGGTCTTAGTGGTTTTCTTTATTGATATTTTCCTCGTTATTCACTCTTTGGCCCTCTTTCGATCGTGTGGCTAACAACTCTAAGAAAAACCAGTATTCAATGACTGCCTCCCTGAGGACGACCCGTATAGCGCTACAACCCCACCTTGCGCTTGCGGTATATTATTTGAGACACGATGAACAATAGCCAAGATCAACTGCAAAATCATGAATTTAAATGCTGAAAATAAAAACTCTTCATTACGTGAATATTCTTTCACGGTGCCCGCAGATCCTATTCTCTTTCGGTGAAGACCCCAAGCTCTTTTATCAACCAGGTGCGATAGATGATTCACCCTAATAATGTAGCACATTAACGGTACTCAAACCCTCCAATGACTCGAACTCAGTACCCACGCATTGCTGGTGCAAGTGAGGAGGAGAAGAAAAAACCTTTATTTTTAGAATGAAAAATTCTTTAAAATGCTTGAATTTGTCCTCTCAAGCGATCTTGGATGCTAGGATATTTGATCTCTTGTTGTGGGATTGATTAGTGCGTTGAGGGGGAGAAGATGATCTCTTTATATAGTTCTTGGTATCCTTCAAATCCAAGTCGCATTTGGAATTCAAGTTGGAACCAACTCTATTTCTAAACACATAAATAGAAGAATGCTTCTTCATGAACTCTTTCAATCCCAATTGGATTCTAGATTTGAAACAAATTCTTACACAAAACCAATGTGGAATTATAAAACTAAAACTCCTAAAAACCTACAACTCTTGGGATTTTTTATTAGCGTCAACCTGTTTGTATTTGGTTGGTTTTGGATTCAACTCTTGGATTAAACCTGCACTCAACAAGAAACCCAAGCCCAGACCCAAACTAGCTGCCATTAGTTGACTAGTAGTTTGCAAGTAGTCGATTAATAGGAAACAGAAATTTATTCTCTTTTCATACGCTCAGATTAGTCGACTAACTCATGGTTACTAGTCGACTAACACTTTAGCCTATTAACATTATTGTTAGTCGACTAGTAGTCTTTTGTTAGTCGACCAATGGTGTATATGGGAGTTTTAGACTTTCCTTTTTGGTTGAAATAATTGCAACTCTTTATGAACATTTCTTATTTGCATTCGCAACACCTTGTGACATGCTTCTTTCTCTCAAATAATTTGATCACAACTCTTGTGATCGATCCAGTATAAATCATATACATTAAGTTCTTTTCCATCCAATTTTCATGACGATCCATCATCATTGTGAGACTCTAAAGCCCGATTCATACTTCGATATCAATTCGATCATACACTATGATTGTATCATATGTATAACAGTGATGCTAGGTGCATAGGAAGACCACATATTTCGGAATCATTATCTTATTGGTGTGAGAGTGAATTCTTCTCTGAACCAAATCATGGACCATCAGTGACATCTACCATGCAATCAGGTCCATTCGTCACAACTATATCGCTAAGGTGTCTAGTATACAGAAAACTGTGAAACTATATTAACACCTTAAAGTCATGAGCCATGTATGTATTGCTACATACTAATGGTAGGATGAAACTTATTACTGTATAAGTTTATCCTCTCCACCCTGGCCAGGGATTTACTATGGATACAAATCGACTCCTTGAGACACTAATCTCTCATACTAGAGGAGACGAATCCCTTCTTGACTGCTACCTCTCTTCGTGTACTTTGGACTATGTCCAGCAAGTACCTAGAACGGTCACTTTCACTATTGGTCAATAAAAGCATGAGCATGGTCCTCTCACATGCAACGTTATTTAGCATGTCTCATGTCAAAAGATTAACATGTACCAACTGTCATCTTAGAGCTTCTATTTACAATCAGAGTATGATTACTGTATAGAAGCTTCTTGGTGAGTCTTTCTATGAACTTGTTCTCTAACAAGCATATGTGTACTGTCTCACGATGTCCCCACATCGAGTGGCTATGAAACCAGACACTACTATTGCTATGGTAGAGATCAGTGCACACTATCCTATCCGAAATATCAATGTCTCGTCTTGAAATTCAAACTACCAAAAACATTTATGATGCGTGCTTAAGTGGATCTATTGGGCTTTATTATCCTGATCTCATCATGATCCCAATGTCCTCACACAATTCCAGAGACTTTATCCATGCAATCACATAAAAATATCCACAGATATTCATTTGTATTAAAGAATTACATAAATAAGGTTGTAACAAATAGCTTACTAATATTTTGAATGAGATGTATCAATTATAATAATTGCTGTAAATGCATACATATCCCAACATTAGGTGTAACAGTTAATCCTTTAATGGGGAAGGACAAGGCATTACAAGCTATGAAATTAGGCATAGCTTAGTCCTTCACCTTAGAAGGGCATGGTGTCGACTATGTTAGAATTGAATGACGTAGGTAGCCCTTCTAGTTTAAAAGGTTGGATGTCACTAGCTTTAGAATTGAGCATAGCAGTTAGTCTTTCGACTTAGAAAAGTAAGACATCACTTGCAGTTGTGTTGGCTTATCAATTAATCCTTTGACTTGGAAGGACGTGTCATATTTTAGATTTGAAATTGGGTGTAAAGATTATTCCTTCAACTTAGAAAGATATTGCATTGCTAATTGAAAGTAGCATATAGTTCTTTGAATTCGAAGGACATGTCATCATTAGTGAAATTGAGTGTTAAGAGTTAACCCTTCGACTTGATAGAATATGGCATTGCAAGCTTTGGATTTTGTGGAACGGTTGGTCCCTTATAGCAAAATAACATGTCATTGCTAGCTTAGACTTAGGCATGCTATTTAGTCTTTCAAATTAGGAGGAGTCACTAGCTTTGAAATTAAGCATGGAGATTAGTTTTTGACATAGAATGACATAGCATCTTTAGCTTTAGAGTAATACTTGCCTTGTAATGGCATGGCATTGATCATGTTTAAAGTATTGGATCTCCCCCCATGTTTTAAAGCTATATATAGTTGACACATCTTGAACTTGGTTTTTCTTGCAATGAAATTGAGTTGAGTTATGCCGACATTGTCCAAGTGGTGCTTAACCAGTGCCAAGTAGGTAAGGTTGTTTCTATGCATAACATGATATGCACTTTGAAGATTTAAGGAGCCCTTTTGCACGTAGTTCTCCTGGAGATGAGATATGACTTCACCTATGATATAAGATCAATATCACCTTTAATATCACTTTTCTATTTGCATACAAGATCCTAGTCTCTTTTCCTTTTCGGCCCCACAGACAAGAGTCAGAAGCTTCATGCAAAAAATAAAATGTTTGAATCTTCTTATGCAAATAAACTATCTATATTACAAAAGAGTGAGGTTTTTGAATCTTTGTCCCATGTGGCAATGTCACATCGCCACATGGGACAACCTTTTTAAACCCAAAACCCAAAAAACACAAAACTCCACCCAACCCCCAAAAACACACCCAAACCCAAACACCCAAAATCACACCCCAAGCAAAAAAATCAAAAACCCCAAGACACTACACACACTCAAACCCACCATTCTCATTTTCACCCGTTTTTGCACTCATCGAAACACCTGCCCAAAAAAACAGGGAATTTGCTTTCAAAGAGGCGGGCTGAGATTTTTGGGCGTCCGTTTCAATTAACACCTCAAGCAGAGGTCCGAAGGCGCCCGCTAAATTTTTATATGCTAATTTGTTGTTTTGCGTCTAAGGCGTCCGTACCGAATTTATTGTTCCTCGTCGAAGGCGGCCGTGCCTCTAAATTTTTTAACGCTAATTTGTTGTTCTTTTAAATTTTGGCTGTAGAAATATTTTTTAGGGGACAAAAATTTTGCGGGAAAAAATCTTGAATGCACCGTGCGCACGGACACGGGTTATAACTAGTATGGAAATAAAGCAAAATGCTCTCATACAGGAAAGCGAGGGATATTGTATAAAGTAAACACTGGTACTCTTTTTGGATTGAGTTCGTCTCATCCTTTACCTATGATCTCTCAATTCTATCGTTTTCCGTTGCTCATCTTCTTCGCTTTGAATCTTTGAATCTTCTTACAGACTATTGTCATTGATGGTAGTAGTTTGTTGCGTAGTTGTAACTTGATGGCTCTAATGTGAATACTCTAATCATTTGTCTTTAGCATTTGTTTTGCCTTTTACTCCTCGTGGTGTCTTTATGTGTGCTACCTCCTCCACTGTTATTGGATGATTGATTGGGCCCGGCTTGGACTTAATGGGCATGGGTGAGCTATACTAACACCATATAAAACTAGTATTTACATCAACCAAATCTATGCAACTAACTATAAATCTGACTCATGACCATCTTCTAATTTAATAATGGGCAGTTCACTAGCTTGTTCTTGGTCGCAGTCCATGCCTAGGGGTCTTGCAACCAAACTCTGGCCTGACCGCAACCCAATGAGGTCAAGTTCGAGTCTTGGTCTGCACCTGCTAATCAGACTGACCGGCAATGCTGTCTTCTCAAGAAAACAGCACAGTAGGGAGCTTCACTAAAACTTGGACAACAAGCAAACTGCACAAAGACTAGAACCATTCTCATTTAATATTGGTTCGGACTATCTGCACCTCAAATTCAATTTGAGGTGCAGTGAAGGGACATTTATCCAAAAAAAAGCAAAATGTATTACATATGATCTGTCCCTATCTTTCTCTCTCTCCCACTTGTTACTATTCAAGGCAAACTGTCCCTTCACTGCACCTCAAACTGAGGTGCAGTTAGTCTCAGCCCTAATATTTGCCTGACTTCACCGTGATCGTCAAATCACTTGACTTACCGTCGAGTCATGGCCATGTCTGTTCATACCATGTGAGTGCAACTCCTTGATGCTTACAAGTTTGAACAACAACAACAAAAGGGAATGTTAATCCCTGTATAATTCCCCTTAGGGGCTGTTCGTTTGTGTTTAAAGCCATGTGAAAGTGGGTGAAAAGCACTATTTACGGCACTGTTCACTCTTTTCAACGCCCCTATCCTTTTGTCGAGTTCTTTTGCGCTGGCTTCTCTCCGTGTGGAACGCGTCGCCGTGGCAGCGAGAAAAAAACCCTCGTAGTCGCCGGATTTTGCGGGGATTACGGTGGATTCTCGTCGCTTGCGGGCCCCACATGCTCCAATGTTGCCTATCTCCTGCTTCCGAGCACCCCCCTCCCCCAACGGCTCCTTCAACGGTCCTCTTTTTTGAGATTTCTCAACCCTAGAAGGCGGAAATCTTGGGGTTTTTGTGGTTCTTGCTGCCCTAGAAGGCGGATCTCTAGATCTGCAACTAGGGTTTGCTGTTTGTGCTCGCCGGTGCTCGATCTTCATCTAGGGTTGCGGATCTGGGTTTATTTGGGGGTGAAGACGGCCATCTGAGCTCGGCCTCCTCTCTGCTGAAATACGGAGGTTGGAGTTGGGTCTGTCATTCTCTTCTCTGGGCTTTTGGGTCTGCAACCGGAGGTATAATCTCACACACAAAGCTGCTGTCTTTGATATTTGCTGTTCTTGATCCATTGTGAATAATATCAGCATGTGGGCTTGATAGGAGGTCGATATTATTGTGGTATGGCTTTGAATGAGTAAGGATTCTTGCAACCTATGGGTGGGATGAATTTTTGGCCCCATCCCATACTGGAAGGCAAGAGTATAAATAATATGGAAGCAAACGTAAAATGAAACTGAAAGAATACAGATACAGCAAGCCAAGAACAAAAAAATCTCCATTTGTTCTAATTCCTTGCAAAATAGCGGAATCTGAAATTGCCCCATTCCAATCAGTATTCCAAGTGCCGTATCTGGTGAGTACGGCCAATGAATTTAATTTCACTAATGAAACGCATCTCACCACTCTTGTACAAGCCCCATGAATCCATAAATATTGAGGTTTCATTACGATCAATGCCCAATGATGAAACATTCAACTTGTGTCTGATATGTTTGATGGTATATAGTGCATTTGTATGTTGGTATTCTGAGGGCTGGTTGGAAAAAAAATTGGCTTTGCTGACACAGTTGGATGCATGAGAGGGAAAATTATTTGATTGAATTTATGGTTGGTGAATTTTCATGAAGTTCCATAAGTATTACGACGGCCCTAACGTTAGGGCACATACAAAATACAGCCCGATGATGAGCCAAGTAAAGTGAATATACAGAGTGTGGGAGTTGGAATGATGACGCAACGTTGGTCCATTGCTAGGGTATGCTGGGAGTATGTCAATAAACCAGCAATGTTATTTAAATGATTAATATTCTGAGGGCAAGTATATATGGATTCATGATAGGCTTGGACATGATGGGTGGGTTGATGTTTCATGAGGTGTGTGGTGAAAAGAGTAAACAGTGCCGTAAATAGTGCTTTTCACCCACTTTCACAAGGCTTTAAACACAAACGAACAGCCCCTTAATAATGGATTATATGGGCTACTTTTAAAAATGTTTGGATGCACTTTAAATGTAATTTAGATTTGGAGAAGTTAAAGAAATATTTTTAATTTTAAGTGTATGAATTTAGGTTGTCATGTATATTATTCCTGTTGGTTGATGTTTCTGAATTTCGTGATGACATGTCAATTTGCAAGTTTTTATGTTTATAGGTAAATTGCACAAATTTATAATAAAAGTAAATGTCTTGTACATCGAATGATTAAATATATGTTTGCTGCAAATAAGGGTTAGATGGATGAAGGTGGAGGAAGTTCGGGGTTGTCATTGTCTGCATCTGCTGCGGCAGCAATCATTTTTACCGTCATATTCATGGTGTTCTACGATGAAGCTCGTGCTCCCCCTCTACCTAGGGAGCCGTCAGCGATGCGTGATCTTCATAGAAAATCACACATGCGACGAATTCTTTTTGGTTCCGAAAGTAGTTGTTTACACTACTTAAGAATGCGGAGACATGCTTTCTTGAATCTTGCTGCGCTAATGCGAGAAAGCGGGATACTGCAAGACAGTAATCATGTGTCAATCGAGGAGCAGTTGGCAATGTTTCTGCACATCATAGGGCACAAGTCAAAGAACAGGGTGATGCAAGTTGATTTTATAAGAGCAGGGTCTACGGTTAGCAATTACTTTAACAAAGTCATGTTTGCAGTATGCTCTCTTCGTGATAGGTTCATGAAGCAAGCCCCAAATGAGACACCACCAGAGATAATCAATAATCCTAATTGGTTCCCATATTTCAAGGTCAGAGTAGTAATGATTTCCATTCAGTATCGTTATATGATTTTTTTGTAATCAACGTGACCTTTACTGAATACGTTGTAGGACTGCATTGGTCTAATTGATGGGACACACATCGATGCCATGCTACCTGCCAAACTCGTACCAAGATTTAGAGGTCGTAAAGGGGTAACACAAAATGTTCTGGCCGCTGTAACACCTAACAAAAGATTCACGTACGTAATGGCAGGGTGGGAAGGATCAGCGAATGATTTCACGGTCCTGAAAGATGCTTTGTCTTTACCCCCACCCCACGGGCTGCGTGTGTATGAGGGTAATATGCAAAATCCTGCTTAAATATATTGTATGCGTCTATATGAAACCTTCTGATTATAAATCGGGTTGCATTCTTCGGTTGTAGGGAAATATTACCTATGTGATGCTGGATATACAACCATGCCTGGGTTCATATCGCCATATCGGGGCGTTAGATACCATCTGAAGGACCATACCGATAGAGTGCCTCGAAATCGCAGAGAGCTATTCAACCTTAGACATTCTTCATTAAGAACAAAGATCGAGTCGACGTTTGGCATTCTAAAGAACAAGTTCAAAATTTTGACGTCAAAGCCTCACTATCCATTCAAATCTCAGGTCGATACTGTACTTGCTTGCTCAGTGTTGCATAATTATATCCAGATAGCAGATCCGCATGATCCTGAGTTACTTGAGGATGGGTCTGGGATTGATGAGGATGGGGATGAGATGGATGAGATGGATGAATCGATTATGGATCTTTCCCAACCGGTGCCCATTCGTGAACAGACTTCACAACGGGATCAGTGGAAAAGTCGTAGGGACCAGTTAGCGTGGGATATGTGGGTGGACTACTGTACCATCCACAACAACGGGAACACCACTGAACATGGCCTTTGAGGGCAGAGTTTAAACAACAATCTTAATATTTGATGTTTAGTTGAATGAATTGTGGTATAAAGGGATCTGAATGTAAGATAGGCTATGTACTGCCTGAGATGTGATGACATTATAATGCCTTCAGTTGTTTACTTTATGAATATTGACATTGCTTTCCTATTTTATGTGTGGTAGCCAATATTCCATACATTGAAGTTTATTATATTTACTATTCGTGGCTACATGTTGATGTGTAAATTAGTGGGTTGTTATGTCAATAATATTTTTGTAGGCATGGACGGGTCAAGTCAACAAGGGCAAGGGAGTGATCCTATGCCTCCCTTCTATGACCCGGCCTATTGTACCCAGTGGGCAGAGGAAGCTAGGCGGACCGATCCATTGCTAGGTAGGCAAATGCCGCGGAGGCCAAGTGATTATCAATTTACTCCGCCTAGCTTCCAAGTAGGTGGATCACCCATGCCATTTCCACCATACTCTGCGTACAGCATGCCATTGCCCATGCAAATGCCGACTCCACCTGGCTTCATGCACATGCTACAAGGGGGTGGTTCTATACCACCATTTGGAAGCCAAGCGTCGCCAAGTGTTTACGCCGTGCCTTCACCACATAGTGGGCATGGCACAACAGGTGGGAGTGACGGGTCGCGGAAGTCTGGTCGTAGGGACGATGACATTGATGTATCCGTGTCGAGTCCCCGGAAAAAGAGTAAGAACCCTACCAAGAAGGGGATGACGAATAAAATATGGTTGTTGGAGCATGACCTTGCCTTAATCCCATTCCTGGCATCCCAGGCAAGACAAGGCCTGAGAGCCGACAAGACCTTCAAGAATACTGCCTTCACCGCTGCTGCCATACATATAAACAGGAAGTTTGGCACGGATTACACTTGGTTGAATGTCAAGAACCATATGAAAGGTCTTCAGCGTCGGCTTAAGGATGTTGAAAAGTGCAGGGAAATTAGCGGGGCAGGGTGGTCAGATGAACTGCAGATGATTGTCCTCGATGATGAGACCTATGCAACATGGGCCGCGGTATGGACTTCTCAACTACACAAAGTTGAATGGCTATTTTCTGTGCTTTTATGAGACATACTGGTTTGTTCATAATGTTTATGATATATAGGAGTATGTAATTTTATGAATCGATAATGGTTTGTTCAATGTTAATGCAGTCAAACGCTAAAATGAAAGATTATGTGAACACTCCCTTACCGTGGCTAGAAGATCTTCGGGTTGTTGTTGGTGACGATGCAGCAAAGGGGGATTATAGCAAGAGTGTTTATCATGATTTTGGGGGCTCTTATAATGATGGTGACGGTGATCACTCTAGTCCCCCACCCTTCTCGCAAGCATCAACCGATTTTGAAGCTTATTCAGACATCCCCAATCCATCCTCGACGGATCCCTCCCATGCGGGGACCACCTCTACAAACCCACCCCACGTGGGTAAAAAGAAAATCCGTCGACGTGCATTGAGGGATGATCCCGACCTCATGAAGGAGATGGTCGACAATGTCCATAAGGTCGCCTTAGCAATAGAGAGAGCATACCCCAACACACTGAGCCTTCTTTCGCAGCATCTGTATGCATTTACCGAGTATCCGAGACGTATGTTGGATAAGTTGTATCTGCAATTGAGTGATAATGAGAAAAATGTGCGTAGATTCGTGAATATGCCCGAGGAGTCTAGGAGGGATTTCGTCGCGAAGAAGGTTGCAGCTATGCATCGGGCTATTGAAGAGGCCGGAGGCGAGGGGGATGAAGAAGGAGAAGATTGGAATATGTAGGAAGTTTGGGAGCAATGACGACGGTTGGGCTATGGGGTAAGTGGATGGGTATTATAATAGCAAGTTTTATGGTAATGATGGTGTATGAGTTGTTGCAAACAATGGTTAGCTTTTGTTGTTGGTAATGATGTATCTGTGATTTGTGGTAATGATGTTGTATGGGTTGTGGGAACGTATTTTGTAATATCAGTATATTTGTGTATTGTACTATATGTATGGTTTTAGGCATGTTTATGTATAGGCTGCCTACATGACTTAGAAGTCTAATTGGCTATATGTTTGTATCTTAATTTAAGGATGTGTTGTGTTTACATTCTGTGTTGTTATGTTGCAAAAATCACAATGACTATATATGCATATGTGTTGTGGTTTTAGGTGGCATGCCATTTCTTTGAAATGCTGATGATTTTCCTTGGATATATTGGTTTTAGGTTGACAAATGCACACTGATTGGCCTCTTGGTTTATTTTTTCCTTGGGTTTATGTGTGTTTCTTCACAGCCTATTGGCCTCTTGGTTTATATTTTGTGTCCATGTTGGTTTTGTGTCTTTGCTTTCTATCTCTGGCATCCCAAGCTAGACTATGGATTTATATGGATTTCTTTGGTTTCTGTCACCCACATTGCCTATGGATATATTGGTGATAGTTTGGCCTATGGAGGTCTTGGTTTTTTTCAAGCATTCTTTAGCCTGAATGGCACTGCCCATTTGTGAATTTAACTCAGGATGTTTTGGTTACTGGCATGATGTATCTGGCACCCCCTAAAGATAGATGATGGATGGAAATCACAAGTTCTTGTGATATTATATCAAATAGTCCTATGAAGACAATGGGGCTTATTGAATTTTCCTCATTCTGGATGGCTTGCTCTCAGGCTCCTTCATTCCCCAATTTGTTGGTTGGCTGGCAGGTAAACGGTATGATAAGGGGAAATGAAGGAACCAGAGCAAAGCAACTTAATGGGGAAATTGAAAACAAAACAATTCTGAGGGCTTTTGTTTGATATTCATTATATAAGAAGGTGTTGTTGAGGAATGTGGGTTGCTGGAGACTGAATGGAAATGCCAAAATTGTTGGGAGCTTCAATTTTCTCCTGGTTTCATGCCAAAATGTATCTGTCATCCCCAAAGGACTATGGATTTCTTGGGTTTTTGTGTGTTTCTTCACAGCCTATTGGCCTCTTGGTTTATATTTTGTGTCCATGTTGGTTTTGTGTCTTTGCTTTCTATCTCTGGCATCCCAAGCTAGACTATGGATTTATATGGATTTCTTTCATAGCTTTATATGGGTTTTTGTGGTCATTCTTCACAGCCTATAGGCCTCTTTGTTTATATTTTGTGTCCATGGTGTTTTTGTGTCTTTGCTTTCTATATCTGGCACACCATTTTGTGTTTATATGTAGGATTCTGGAGACTAAATGGAAATGCAAAACATTTTGTGTTTCATTGTATGGTTTATATGTGGCCTGCTGAAGACTTTTGGCCTGTGGGATATTTTCAAATCAATATATATATGTCTGAATGATATATGATATGTAGTTCTTTTGGCCTGTGGATTACCTGCTCTTGCTCCAGAAGTGTGTTTAATCAAATTTTTTTGGATTTGTTATGGAATGCTGGAATGCTGGAATGCTTGGGATGTTATGTTGAACATTTTTTGGTGTTTCTATGGGGTTTCTATGGTGAAGTGGATGTGCTGGCCTGCTGGCATTCTCATTTGCCTGAAATAATCTTTGTCTGGCAGCTTGGTCATGGCTCTTGATGAAATTGGACTTCTGTATCTGTAATTGGCCTGATGTTGCATGAAATATGAGGATGGGAATTTTTTTGGACTTTTTTTTGCCCAATGATGATACTGTGTACCCTTGAACTGAACTTCTTCTAGGAGGGCTTGCAAATAGTTTCCTAACTTCCCAATGCTGATAATCCTAACTTCTTCTTGGAGGGCTTTGCCCAATGATGACAATATTTAAGCATCCTCATATCTGAATAATGGCTTTTTTATAAAATGCATCACTCATATCTGTCCTCCTTGCCTGCTCATTTGCCTTCAATTCTCTGTGTGTGTCACATATATTTTCTCATTTGCCTGAAATTGGACTTGAACTTTCCTCCTTACCTGCTCATTTGCCTGCAATTCTCTGTGTGTCCTTGTTCTTTGATATTGCTGAGATTGGATATAATTTTTGTGATGCTTCCCAATGATGATACTATAGACCCTTGAACTGAACATCTTCTAGGAGGGCTTGCAATGAGAATCCTTACTTCTTTTTGGAGGGCTTTGCCCAATGATGACAATTTGGTTTAAGCTTGGTCATATCTGAATTCTTGGTTGGGTTCCATTCTTGCATTGGGAAATAATTGATGGATTTTGCAAGCAACCAGAAGTGGATTTGATTGAATATAATATCTGAGGGCCAAATTTTACGTGCTGGATCTTTGCTATATGCTCTTTGCTCTTTGCTATATGCTATTTGCTGGAAATTGGAGTTTTGCTATAAAGTGGAGTTTCTCTTGCTCTTTCTCCAGAAATGGGTTTTAACAACTGTTTCCTTGCTACTGATCTGTATGAATGAAAGACCTAATGCTGGCAGTCAGCTGTGGGCTCACATGGGTTTGTCATTGTTATACATTGTTATACATTGTTTACTATGTGAAGATCCTACTGTCCACATTGTTTTATTTCGTTTACTATTGTTTACTATGTGAAGAACCTGGGGAAGAACCTGGGGGATGATAATCCTAATGAAAATCCTAATTAAAATAGTGTCAAGTCCTAATGAAAATCCTACTGAAAATCCTATTGTCCACATTGTTATACATTGTTTACTATGTTAAGAACCTGGGGATTGATATCCACAGTCAGCTGTAGGCTCACATG
Source organism: Scilla litardierei (assembly GCA_030789695.1). Taxonomy (NCBI): domain Eukaryota; kingdom Viridiplantae; phylum Streptophyta; class Magnoliopsida; order Asparagales; family Asparagaceae; genus Scilla; species Scilla litardierei. Next base: position 134,011,071 of record CM061141.1, on the reverse strand, counting down.
GGTACACAGAATTGCAATTGGTTTGAGTGTGGCATTGTCCTCTTGTGTGCCTTCTATATGCTATATGCTCTGAGTTTGTCATATATCTGGCATGCATTCAGTTTTTATCTGTCACTGTGTTTGTCATTGTGCTGAAGAATGCAAGCACAGGGATCTATATGCTCTTCATTGCTGGAGCTAGATGCTCTTCCCTGCTGTTTCATTTGCTCTTCCCTGCTGTAGCTTTCCTGATGCTTTTATTTGTCATTGTGTTTTTCATTGTTCTGAGGCATACAAGCACATGATATGCCTGATAATGGCTTTTTATAAAATGCATCAATGATATATAAATTTTTTGGCCTTTGTTTGGAGTAGCCCAATGATGATTATGTGTAAAAATAGGTATCCGTAAATATGGATGGCGGGCAATTAGGATCCTTCATTGCTACTGTGGATATGTTGGGGTTTCCTTGGTGTATTGGCTTTGCCCAATGATGATAATGTGGCTCCTTGAACTGAAATTCTTCTTTGAGGGCTTGCAATTAGGATCCTACATATACAAATAAATACTGGGGAGATAGTGTAGGAACCAGTTGCAAGCAACTAGAAGTTGACATGTACAAATAAATTATCTGAGGGCATCATATTGAAATCCAGGTGATGTGGCGAGGTAGCATCAAGCTGCAGTCCATCAGTATTGTGTAAGCAAGCCAATTTATCTTATGAGTTCTGAGTTCTGGGTAGAAAATGAAGGAGCCATTGCCATGCAACCTAATGGGGATATGGATAATTATAATCTGAGGGTACTGATTGGTAAAGTATATGAAAGTCCCCAATAAGCTTCCTGCATGTTTTTAATCCAAGTGTTTGGTTTCGTTGTATTTTTTGGGGGTTGAATTACTTTTACGGTTATCTTTAATATGCATTCTTCCATTGCCAATCCTCTTCTATTATTATATGATCTTTTTTCGGACTGTTCGTTCTGAGCTCTGAACGCTGCCCCCACCCTTCCATGCCAATGCTCAATACAAAATCGTAGGTACGCTTATTCGTCTTTCATTTAAATTTATCACTTTTTATATGTAAAATTTTATATGTTAATGGGGAATTTTTTTGCTTGCCAGGTACATATGAGTCAACAGTCAAGCTCCTCTTGTCGATCTCGACAGAGAGATGCGACCCATGGCGAATTTGATGCCGATTACGAGGACAGCAAGAAATGCTATTGTGGGAATCA